>CM026391.1:1779891-1813327 GCA_014843695.1 Archivesica marissinica
GTATATAATGTAGGTGTGCGTTTTCTATGTCCTCTAGTATATAATGTAGGTGTACATTTTCTGTGTCCTCTAGTATATAATGTAGGCGTGCGTTTTCTATGTCCTCTAGTATATAATGTAGGTGTGCGTTTTCTATGTCTGCGTTTTCTATGTCCTCTAGTATATAATGCAGGTGTGCGTTTTCTATGTCCTCTAGTATATAATGTAGGTGTGCGTTATCTATGTCCTCTAGTATATAATGTAGGTGTGCGTTTTCTATGTCCTCTAGTATATAATGTAGGTGTGCGTTTTCTATGTCCTCTAGTATATAATGTAGGTGTGCGTTTTCTATGTCCTCTAGTATACAATGTAGGTGTGCGTTTTCTATGTCCTCTAGTATATAATGTAGGTGTGCGTTTTCTATGTCCTCTAGTATATAATGTAGGTGTGCGTTTTCTATGTTCTCTAGTATATAATGTAGGTGTGCGTTTTCTATGTGATATAGTATATAATGTAGGTGTGCGTTTTCTATGTCCTCTAGTATATAATGTAGGTGTGCGTTTTCTATGTCCTCTAGTATATAATGTAGGTGTGCGTTTTCTATGTCCTCTAGTATATAATGTAGGTGTGCGTTTTCTATGTCCTCTAGTATATAATGTAGGTGTGCGTTTTCTATGTCCTCTAGTATATAATGTAGGTGTGCGTTTTCTATGTCCTCTAGTATATAATGTAGGTGTGCGTTTTCTATGTCCTCTAGTATATAATGTAGGTGTGCGTTTTCTATGTCCTCTAGTATATAATGTAGGTGTGCGTTTTCTATGTCCTCTAGTATATAATGTAGGTGTGCGTTTTCTATGTCCTCTAGTATATAATGTAGGTGTGCGTTTTCTATGTCCTCTAGTATATAATGTAGGTGTGCGTTTTCTATGTCTGCGTTTTCTATGTCCTCTAATTAATGTAGGTGTGCGTTTTCTATGTCCTCTAGTATATAATGTAGGTGTGCGTTTTCTATGTCCTCTAGTATATAATGTAGGTGTGCGTTTTCTATGTCCTCTAGTATATAATGTAGGTGTGCGTTTTCTATGTCCTCTAGTATATAATGTAGGTGTGCGTTTTCTATGTCCTCTAGTATATAATGTAGGTGTGCGTTTTCTATGTCCTCTAGTATATAATGTAGGTGTGCGTTTTCTATGTCCTCTAGTATATAATGTAGGTGTGCGTTTTCTATGTCCTCTAGTATATAATGTAGGTGTGCGTTTTCTATGTCCTCTAGTATATAATGTAGGTGTGCGTTTTCTATGTCTGCGTTTTCTATGTCCTCTAGTATATAATGTAGGTGTGCGTTTTCTATGTCCTCTAGTATATAATGTAGGTGTGCGTTTTCTATGTCCTCTAGTATATAATGTAGGTGTGCGTTTTCTATGTCCTCTAGTATATAATGTAGGTGTGCGTTTTCTATGTCCTCTAGTATATAATGTAGGTGTGCGTTTTCTATGTCCTCTAGTATATAATGTAGGTGTGCGTTTTCTATGTCCTCTAGTATATAATGTAGGTGTGCGTTTTCTATGTCCTCTAGTATATAATGTAGGTGTGCGTTTTCTATGTCCTCTAGTATATAATGTAGGTGTGCGTTTTCTATGTCCTCTAGTATATAATGTAGGTGTGCGTTTTCTATGTCCTCTAGTATATAATGTAGGTGTGCGTTTTCTATGTCCTCTAGTATATAATGTAGGTGTGCGTTTTCTATGTCCTCTAGTATATAATGTAGGTGTGCGTTTTCTATGTCCTCTAGTATATAATGTAGGTGTGCGTTTCTATGTCCTCTAGTATATAATGTAGGTGTGCGTTTTCTATGTCCTCTAGTATATAATGTAGGTGTGCGTTTTCTATGTCCTCTAGTATATAATGTAGGTGTGCGTTATCTATGTCATCTAGTATATAATGTAGGTGTGCGTTTTCTATGTCCTCTAGTATATAATGTAGGTGTGCGTTTTCTATGTCCTCTAGTATATAATGTAGGTGTGCGTGTTTCTATGTCCTCTAGTATATAATGTAGGTGTGCGTTTTCTATGTCCTCTAGTATATAATGTAGGTGTGCGTTTTCTATGTCCTCTAGTATATAATGTAGGTGTGCGTTTTCTATGTCCTCTAGTATATAATGTAGGTGTGCGTTTTCTATGTCCTCTAGTATATAATGTAGGTGTGCGTTTTCTATGTCCTCTAGTATATAATGTAGGTGTGCGTTTTCTATGTCCTCTAGTATATAATGTAGGTGTGCGTTTTCTATGTCCTCTAGTATATAATGTAGGTGTGCGTTTTCTATGTCCTCTAGTATATAATGTAGGTGTGCGTTTTCTATGTCCTCTAGTATATAATGTAGGTGTGCGTTTTCTATGTCCTCTAGTATATAATGTAGGTGTGCGTTTTCTATGTCCTCTAGTATATAATGTAGGTGTGCGTTTTCTATGTCCTCTAGTATATAATGTAGGTGTGCGTTTTCTATGTCCTCTAGTATATAATGTAGGTGTGCGTTTTCTATGTCCTCTAGTATATAATGTAGGTGTGCGTTTTCTATGTCCTCTAGTATATAATGTAGGTGTGCGTTTTCTATGTCCTCTAGTATATAATGTAGGTGTGCGTTTTCTATGTCCTCTAGTATATAATGTAGGTGTGCGTTTTCTATGTCCTCTAGTATATAATGTAGGTGTGCGTTTTCTATGTCCTCTAGTATACAATGTAGGTGTGCGTTTTCTATGTCCTCTAGTATATAATGTAGGTGTGCGTTTTCTATGTCATCTAGTATATAATGTAGGTGTGCGTTTTCTATGTTCTCTAGTATATAATGTAGGTGTGCGTTTTCTATGTCATATAATATAATATAGGTGTGCGTTTTCTATGTCCTCTAGTATATAATGTAGGTGTGCGTTTTCTATGTCCTCTAGTATATAATGTAGGTGTGCGTTTTCTATGTCCTCTAGTATATAATGTAGGTGTGCGTTTTCTATGTCCTCTAGTATATAATGTAGGTGTGCGTTTTCTATGTCATCTAGTATATAATGTAGGTGTGCGTTTTCTATGTTCTCTAGTATATAATGTAGGTGTGCGTTATCTATGTCATAAAATATATAATATAGGTGTGCGTTTTCTATGTCCTCTAGTATATAATGCAGGTGTGCGTTTTCTATGTCCTCTAGTATATAATGTACGTGTGCGTTATCTATGTCATATAATATATAATATAGGTGTGCGTTTTCTATGTCCTCTAGTATATAATGTAGGTGTGCGTTTTCTATGTCCTCTAGTATATAATGTACTGGAGCTCACAAGATTGTGCCCTTAGGCAAGGCATTTAAATTCCACATTGCTCCTTCTCTCCTTCATGGCGATGGATTCCATCAGGAATGAGGTCTCGAGAGTGATTAATATAAGTTTGAAAGAACTTGTTTCGTAATCGAGCTAAAATAAATGTGTATAAACTATGGTGCTAATTGGGCATTCCTTATCTATGATTTCGGCCAACTAGCTCTAATTTACAGTTTTTTCTTTTAATTTATATTTATTTAACATCGCCATCGGTTGCCAATTTGAGCGACGTACAGTTTACCCTAATTTGACATTCTTTATCTATGATGTCGGCCACCTAGCTCTTATTTACAGTGCTTTCTTTTAATTTATGTTCATTTAACGACGCTACCGGTTACCCATTTGAGCGACGAGCAGTTTACCTAACAACACCTTTCCCGGACAGGCTTCAACGGTTAACCAGTACTTGGTGCATCGACCTCCGTAAGAAACTGCCAACGTTTTCATATAAAGAGACATGGCCCGAGCGGGGCTCGAACCCGTCAGTGATGATAGGTTGCAGTAGTATACAAGTTTGCGACCGTAGCCACTCGACCACGCAGGCGGACAACAGTGCTTTGTTTTGTTTTTGTTTGTTATTTAAGTTTATTTATCGTCGCTACCGGTTACCAATTTACAGCTTACCCAAGAATACCTTTCCTGGACAGGCTTCAACGGTTAACCAGTACTTGGTGCACCAACCTCCGTAGGAAACTGCCAACGTTTTCATTTAAAGAGACACGGTCTGAGCAACAGTGTTTGCGGTTGGGCAGACCTTTATAAACTCGAACACAGACCCGCGGTATTGTACAGACGGATCTGTAGTCCAGTGGTAATACGCTGGACTAGTAATCCAGGGACCACAGGTTCGATCCCCCGTATGACCCTAATAAAATTAACAGTCTTTCAGATGGGACGTTAAACCGAGGTCTCGTGTCGGTGCTTTACACCGTGCACGTAAAAGCACCAGAGGAGACTCTGGAATGGGTCTCTGTCTGTATCATTGCACTATCCTCCACAAATCTAAAATGACTAATCTCTTCAGGAGGCGTCGCTCATATGGGCAACCGGTAGCGACGATAAATAAACGTAAAACACACACGCGTCATTTTAATATTTGAGAAATGCCATACAAGATAATTGCATAGAAATCTATATTGAATTCCAGTAAGCAATAGGAAACCAGTGAATGTTTATTGTTGAAAATACTGTATCGAAAACATTATCCAACCCATCTTTCATAATTACTTGTCAAATAGAGGGTTTGTTTTGTTTCTAAAATGAAATATTATTTCGACTCTCTGAAGCGAGGCAATTGTCAACAATTAACAGCTACTCCTTATAAAAACAACCACTGACGCACTAGATTGACACTTCGTCAAAACAGAATAAATACAACATATATACAACACAGTGTAATAATTATATCATCTCCTGACATTTATGTTCCATACAATTGCTCATAATCAAATTACTTGTTCATGCACCAACATTAATTAACGCACAACAAACTATCTTTCGGCAATAATAATGATAACCTTGCCAACCATGGGCGTATACACGACACTTGGGGTCTTGACAAATGGTATCGGGTTCAAAACCAAATGATTCTATTTTTTGTTTTCTAAGAACATTTTGATACACAATTAAACTTTATTTATTTTACAACGGTTGCGAAGCAAGTTTTAACAACTTATATTAATCACTCTCGTCGTTGGCGAGGATGAAAGCGTATAATGTGGTCATTTGGGTGGGAGGAAACCGGAGTACCCGGAGAAAATCGACCCGTCCGATATGGCGACCACCGTACCATCTCACATACTTCCCTGTCCGAGGATCGAACCCGGGTTGCATTGGTGAGACGCATACACCACAAGCATGACACTATGCATACATAGTATTGTCTAGGGCATACCCAATCATGTTTAAAAATGACAACCCCGCCACTATCAGATCATTAAGTTGTATGCATAGCGTCAAGCCTATTGTGTATACAAATGCACTTAATTGTTGGTTTGGAACCGAAACCAATTGTCCTGACCCCAAGCGTTTGTTGTGTTCGCGAATAGTCTAACGTAGTGGAAGTCGTGATAGCGCAGTGGTAACGTGTTCGCTTCAGGTGCGAACGGCCTGGAGTTAGCGCCCAGCTGTAGACGTTACGATTGTGCCGTGCCCATGGGCAAGGCATTTAAATGTCACAATACCTCTTCTCTCTCCATGGCGATGTGTTCCATCAGGAATGAGGTCTCTCTCTCTCTCTCTCGATTAATCTACGTTGTAAAAACTTGTTTCGCAATAGAGCGAAAATAAATTTGTATAAATCACTTGATCATATGTTATTGTATATGTATGCATACACACAATCACAATCATGCATGTACTACACACAGGATGTCCGATTAACGCAGTGGTTAGCGCGCTCGCTTTTCACCAATGCAACACGAGTTCGATCCTCGGACAGGGACGTATGTGAGGTGGTACGGTGGTCGCCATATCGGACAGGTGGGTTTTCTCCGGGTACTCCGGTTTCCTCCCACACGATTGACCACATTTACGCTTTCATCCGCGTCAACGGCTTCGCAATCGATGTTAAATAAATAAAGTTTAAAGTTACTACACACAAATAGTATAAACTACTAGTCCGACCATAGCGGCGTCTGCAGTTTCTCTGAACGCAAACATGTGTACACATATACAGTCTACATTCGCTATGTCGAATTCCGTCGGACCGAGCAAACTACTTCGACATAACCGAAGTTTGACGTTACGAAATTCGATATAAACAGAGCCAGTTATATGTGTAATGGTAGTGTCTGAAACGGTACTTTGATCTGACTTCGAGAAAACCGGATAATTCGACATAACGGACTTTGACACCGACGGATGTAGAATGTAGTATCATTTTCGTGTCTTTTTACCGAAATTAACGGATTAGATAGATAGCTTTATTTGAACAAAAGAAAATATGCTCAAGTATATAAAAGAATTATTTGTGTATTTTATAAACTGAAATGCGGCATCCAAAATTAATAGTTTTGCAGTAAACTTGTGACCGTTTGCATAGTTGTCAACTATTTAACATTGAAAAAATATGGACGCACGCCCGAATATCAAAGCCTACGCCCCTGTTAACTATTATAATAATATGAGGTTTATGTGGTCAACCGTTGTTAAGACATACTCATCTATAATCTGTGGGTCGATGTGGACAGTTACTCGCAGTCAGTTAGTTAATTACTTACCTCTACAATATAACGCTGACAGCTGTCTTGCCAAGACTACCGTTATGGTCCATGCCAATGAGTATTAGGATTTGACTAAAGGAATGCGAATATGTAAGTGTTTATATCGTTGTCATATTTTAATAATTATTACTGCTTCGTTTAAAACCCGTTAACTGTAATTTTAATTAATTGTATATAATTGTATTTAAATAATTATGTAGTTATTAAATATGACATGTATTTGGCTTGACTAATATTTGTAAATGCATACTGTACACATACACAGTGTACACGTGTACACGTTTTGTTTTAATATCTTATATAATCTCAAGAAATCTGGTATAATAATAATAATGTTATATTACATTATGACTGTATAAGGTTGACGAAGATAATAGAGAACTTATTTATTTAAATGTTATATTATTTTATTAATATATAATTGCTTACATAATTTTATACTGCGGGTCAAAATATAAATGTAATATTTAGTTGTTATGCGATATTTCTAATGTATACTGACGGCTTGTTCACAAGCTATACTTTATGCGATATTTCTAATGTATACTGACGGCTTGTTCACAAGCTATACTTTATGCGATATTTCTAATGTATACTGACGGCTTGTTCACAAGCTATACTTTATGCGATATTTCTAATGTATACTGACGGCTTGTTCACAAGCTATACTTTAGGGTTTGACACTTTGATCCTGGGACACTATAGATCCCGGGACATTAGAGGTACCGGGTCACTAGAGGTCCCGGGATACAATAGGTCCCGGGACACTAAATGTCCTGGGACAATCTGCATATTAATCAGAATAATAATATCGTTATGAATTGATTGATTGATTGATCGGCCTGTGTTCAGTTGTTTAGAGACTATACGTTTATTTATCCACCATACCGGTTCCCAGTATGAGCGAATTAGAATTTGGACGATAGTGCAATGATACAGACAGAGATCCATTCCAGAGTATCCTCTGGTTCTTTTATGTGCACGATGTAAAGCACCGAAATGACACATCGGCTTAAAGTCCCACTAAAATACTATCAATATTATTAGACGTGGGATCGAACCTACGACCCCTGGATTCGCAGTCCACTGGACTAGTCTATAAAAAACTATATTGTATGTATACAACTCTTTATATACCGATAATCCGATTTGATTTTCAGGCACATATAACTATTTTCTTTAGTGAGCAAGTGGGCATTAAACGTAGTTCATAAAACGAATATTATATTGAATTCTGTATTATGTATAGAGAGGGCAATGTGTTGTCTCCCTTACATAATATAACACCATTTATATGTATGAGTTTCGTATTTGGTAAACAATGAAATGTGTTTAAATTACAGAGCGCTATTATTACATGATTTGTCAGCTGTAATGCATTTATAGTTCTGCTACATCAACAAATCTGATCACACACATACATTAGCAAATTCCCATTGTAGTGTAAGCCATTGAAAACATCTATTCCAAACATATGTAATGCAAACTTATCGTTTTCAGGTTGATATACGGGTATGTGCTTTGGTTGGCAGTATCAGTAGCCGGCGTACCTGCACCCGTTTCACGCTCGAACACTTCTCGCAGAGTAACACTTAGTCCGCCAAACATACCACCAATAGTAAAACAGTGCTTTTACGAGGGAAGATGGTTTCCGGCCGGCAGCATCATTAAAGCGGGCAGGTCCGGGGACTGGTGTTTTGGCTCTTATTGTGACCTTGACGGCAAAGTAAAGCACTGGGATGATTACACATGCCCTCCTCCCGACAAAAACAACCCACACCCGCCCTTTCCTGATCTCAACAAAATTAAGCAACAAACTACAACCACCGCGCCGCACACGCACGCACCGATTACGATACCAGCAACACCAACACAGAAAGCGCTGCCTCCTCTCTGGTTCCAGACAACGACCATGCAACCATTCGATTTTAACTTCAATGAAATGGGTTGCTATTATCGAGGACAATATTTTTGGGCGGGAGACGACATTGAAAATAAACGTCGTGGACGTCGCTGTATGGGTGTGTATTGTGATTGGAATGGTGTAATTCAGAAATGGAATGATGACTGCGGATATACGGTGCCTCCCCCGACACTGCTTCCGCCAACACGACCACCTCTAGGACGTGGCCTCCTAAGACAAACACTATTAGAAACATGACACACTCTAAGTAGAAACTAAGTGTTTGCTGTGTCGTGTTACGTGTTCTACAAAAAATCATACTAATGCCCAATTGCTTATCTTTATTTCTGGATATCTTTCTAATTGTTAATCGGGGCGACGATTCAAGAAGTATAATAGTAATTTTATATCCTGGAGGATAGTGATTAAGAAGTTAGTGGTAAAGAAGATATTGATAATTTAAAAGAAGATATTGATAAAGAAGATATCGATAAAGAAGATTTGATAAAGAAGATACTGATAAACAAGTTAGTGATAAAGAAGTTAGGGATACAGAAGATATTGATAAAGAAGATATTGATAAAGAAAGAAGATATTGATACAGAAAGAAGCTAGAGATAAAGAAGATAGTGATAAAGAAATTAGAGACACAGAAGATATTGATAAAGAAGATATTATAAAGAAGATATTGAGAAAGAAGATAATGAGAAAAAAGATAGTGATAAAGAAGATATTGATAAAGTAGATAGTGATAAAGAAGAGAGTGATAAAGAATATATTGATAAAGAAGATACTGATAAAGAAGTTAGGGATACAGAAAATATTGATAAAGAAGATATTGATAAAGAAAGAAGATATTGATAAAGAAGCTACTGATAAAGAAGATAGTGATAAAGAAATTAGGGATACAGAAGATAATGCAGAAGATAGTGATACAGAAGATAGTGATACAGAAGATAGTGATACAGAAGATAGTGATACAGAAGATAGTGATACAGAAGATAGTGATACAGAATATAGTGGTACAGAAGATAGTGATACAGAAGAGAGTGATACAGAAGATAGTGATACAGAAGATAGTGGATAGTGATACAGAAGATAGTGATACAGAAGATAGTGATACAGAAGATGCTCCAATTTCAGAAGCACCCTTGGGTCGTTTACATGTCCGGTGTATAGCACCGATACACGAGATCTCGGTTTGTCTTCTGACTGAAGACTGTTTATATTAATACGGTTAGATGAAGGATCGAACCTGCGATCCTTGGATTTGTACTACATGTATATTATATATTTGTATGGTAATTTAATCTGCATATAATTTATCTATCAACGGGTATCCATGTTTAACATTAATCTATTCTTAAGGGGCTGCTAACCGTAAATTGCATAAGTGTCAGACTTGGCATTGTACATGTATTCAAGCAATAGTGGGTTATAGGTTACTATAGTGGTTGTATGTTATTGCCCTGTAATAACAATCAATGTGAGCTAGGGCCTAACTTCCTATTGAAGACAACGTTAGTTTGGTAGGACTTTCTGCTACAAATCGGCATGAGTTTAGCATAGTTTCATGTTGCTAATACATATTTGCAGGATTTGAAGGAACCAGCTGTGAGCATGATATGATAGATGACTCGAATGAGAGTACTGGCTTGTATTCTTTATTATCTCCCTTTGGCAGATACAGCCCAAGTTATCCCTAAATGTATAGTGGTTATTTTAGTTGGTCATATTTGGTTTAAACTGACGTTCTCTAAGCAGATGTTGTACGGTTTGTGTGCTTTTATCATAACATAATAAATAAAATAATAAATTGAGAAATATGGGTTCTGATTTAAGAAATTGTTAAGATGAGAAAACGAATGTAAATTGATAGTATATGGTGCAAACGATACTCATCAATATAAATAGAGGAAACCAATTAAAGTGTAATCATATTTTATTGTTCGATTCATTTTATATACATATTATAATACAATACATGACAATTTCAAGAAAGGAAAACGGGTCGGGCCACAAATTCTAGCAACATTAGTAACTGCCCTTCCCGAATTCTAGCATCATTAGTTACGGCCCTTCCCGAATTCTAGCAGCACTAGTTTCATGATTGAATTATGGTATACAGACCACTGTGGTATCAAGATCCAATTTAGTTACGTGCACTTTACTTTAACATTGAAATAACAAAACAATTCTCAAGTAAAATAAGTAAACACTCTGCTAGTGCGCCAATCCCTGTTTACAGAATGTTAACAAAGTTTAGACTGTTCTAAGATTTATGGACAGCTAAGACTATTATTTCATTATGTTGAGATGACAAGGAAATATCACCAAATATAATCTAATGTATGGATAATGGACAGAATTGAGAATTCGTGTTAACTAGTTCAGGGAGATTCTGGTAGTATTTGTAGCATTCAAAGAAATAATGGTAAGTTGGCTCGGTTTGGCCGCACTGGGGCCTTAGTAGTGAATTGATTATGTTTTTAGAGAATAGGTCATGTTTTAAGAAACTACAATTTGTTCTCAAGTAATATTTGGTTCTTACGTTTACCAGAATAGTACAATTCGGGGTTAGGACTAGAGCCGCTATTAAGTTGCCCCTTGAACGATGAAACAGATGGTGCAAGCTTAATGTAAATCATTAAAAGTGAAGGTAAACCGAGTTTTCATATCAATTGGTTCTAGAGCGTGGAACCTGAAGCCGTCTCCATTTCTTAAACTGTATCTACTAGTATCGACGCCACGTGGACAACGAGCAGATAGATAATTTGGAGTCCATTTTTATCTTGGAAAAAGAAGGATACGTTTATGATTAAGTCTTCTCTTATGAAGTGATTTCCAACCAGCTTCAGCCATTAGTTTGTTTATGGACACAAGTTTCGTGGTACCAGTAATTATTCATGCTGCTTCTTTGTGTATTTTTTCAAGTTCGTCTTTAGCTAAACTAAACATGTTATCAAGATGTGGACGTATGAATGAATCTTCTAATAAACGGCGGTCTAGCGTACATTTTATACGATGAATATTGATTCTTTGATATGCTTAAGAAGAAATACATGTATTGTCCATGTGATGTTTCCAAGTTAGATCATTGGAAAAGTGAATGCCGAGTTGGTTTTCATTTGATACTTCGTCGATTGATTGGTTACCCATTAGAATGGGTGGATGATACGGCTGAATACGTTTTCGAGATATTATCAGAGACTTTTTTGGAACGGATTACATTTGACAAGCCATTGTTTAGCCCAATTAGAAATAGTATCTAGATCGGACTGGAGAATAGCAGCGGCTGAGATGGGGTTATCGACATCAATATAGAGACTAGTATTATCAGCAAATAGTTGGATATTAGAAGCAATATTTTTAACAATGTCATTAATATATATAATAAATAGCAAAGGGCATAAGATGAATCCCTGTGGAACACCAGCAGCTATATGATTCCACTTTGATTTGTGGCTAGAAATAACAATACGCTGATTTCAATTGGACACATGTGAAGAGAACCATTTGTGAACTGAACCATATATATACCAACATCTTTGAGTTTATGTAAAAGACCAAAATGATATACTCGGTCAAAAGCTTTACTTATGTCACAACATATTGCTCGTACTTCTTTTTCCGAGTCTATGGTTTGACTGAAATTATTGTAAATGAAATTTTGGTTGATTCATACAAGAATCTCTTGGAACAAAGTCTTCAAACCTAGCCTGGGCCATAATTCAAGATAAATGTCTGTTTTTCCCAGTTTGTCGGCTGATGACTAATCAATCATCATTTGTAAACGCTTGGTTTTGGTCTAAAAGCCGGTACGCCGGTAAGTATGCAATAAAATACGGAAAGGAATTAATGAACGGAAAGGAGAGCTTCACATAATGTATATCGATGACTTCAAGCGCAGTCAGAGCTAAAATGTATTCGGGACGTATTTTTTACTTTGACTTCCATAACACCCTATTGCGCATCCTACTGCGCACAGTGGAAGCATACTCAGTATGATTGGTTCAAAAGTCTAGTATGAAACAGTTCAAACTATTGCCCGGTCAACAGTTCGAACTGTTTCCCAGACCTGAGCGAAGGATAAAAAATGCAATGAAACAGGCAACAATAACGAATTACAAGTTATATAGAGCATTAGGTAATAATAACCACTATACCACAAATGCATCAATTTAGTCGATTGTTGAATTAAACAGCTAAACAAATAGTTGCCCGTGGGCCATAGAAGCAGTTGACGAAATATACATGAACGAAGCAACTGTATGAATATATTAATTTTGCAATGCAATAGGTTTTTGTCCTAAGGCAGTATGTTGACGTTAAGTGAATCCTTGACCACCTTCCGTCACGCATCACGATAATTAAATATTAACTAACTTCCTTATAAACACAATAAAACTATTTTATATGCATGTTATATGTATATCGACATTCTGCATATACAATTTGTTGACATGACATGGAACTATTGTTTACAAATATCATCTGTGATGTTAATGTTTTGTTACCGCCGCTTGCGACTCATAGGTCAGTAAACGTATTGTATTAGTATTTATTTTTCAATTGCTGGGGGCGGGCAAATCTAACACCCCCTTGGTGAAATATGATGCTTTTAAATAGTGGAATTCCTGTATGTATATATGATGTAGAGGGGGCAGGTCTATTTAAAGCAGACGACGTCGCCGTAGTGTGGTGTGGGTTCCAACGTGGACTTCCCTACCTGACGGATTTAGGACTACATCTAGCTACTGCAGTAATTTCCATTCCAAGGAAATCAAGCTGTTGTAAGTGTGTAGTATGCCGTACCAGTTAGTGGGTCCCGCCGTGTGGGATCAGCGTGGATGCCGTACCAGTTAGTGGGTCCCGCCGTGTGGGATCAGCGTGGATGCCGTACCAGTTAGTGGGTCCCGCCGTGTGGGATCAGCGTGGATGCCGTACCAGTTAGTGGGTCCCGCCGTGTGGGATCAGCGTGGATGCCGTACCAGTTAGTGGGTCCCGCCGTGTGGGATCAGCGTGGATGCCGTACCAGTTAGTGGGTCCCGCCGTGTGGGATCAGCGTGGATGGGGTTCAGTTCAGTTCCAGTTTAAATTGTATTTTCATTTTCATTTTTAACTCATCTTAGTTGCCTGCAATTGATTTGAAGTAAGCGACTTTAGCCATTCGACAGAGAGGCCCCACACAACCAGTATGATTCGAACGTACAGCGGATTATGGGACACTCGATTTGAAGTCAACGACCTTAACCACTCGACCAAAGAGGTCACACACCACCAGTATGATTCGAACTTACAGCGGTGGTGGGACAAGTGACTTGAAGTTAACGGCCTTAACCACTCGACATGGAGGCCCCCAGTGAACATAGTAGGCATGACTGCATTACCAAGATTGAACCGTGGTCGAATCGTGGTTAGACATCGAATCCCACACCCTAAGAATCGATACTATTTTTATTACAAGGCAATGAGCGACATCGGTGGATTTTCTGGATAGATGTATATTAGTCCTTTCAATTGGAATACTTTGTTTTTACTGCTATTCACTCACCAGATGTTGCGGAAAACAAAATCATGTTGATTAATTGATACGTAATTTCTACTGTAACATATAAAGACATATGTCGATATATATTAATTTAATAAAACATCAAGATGAGAAAACGGATGAACATGTATAGCATGTTGTTCAAAGGAAGCAATATATACACAAAGTAAACCACTTTAGGTGACCTATGTGCGCGTAAGGAGTATTCAGGGCAGGGCCGTCGCTGAAGCTATTTTTATGATACGCACGGCCAAATATGCTTGTTTGTCGAGTGATGATAGTGAGCGAGTACGCTAGGAGGCTCCGGGGGCATGCCCTCCCGGAGATATTTTGAAATGAGGAACCAATTTCCTGCATTTCAATGCATTTTGTAACATACACTTGCAGGACTAAAGTTCTTACGACAATCCGTATAAAGGTATAAATTAAGGCTAGATGTATAATATACATGATCTATCGCCCTTATCAATTAAACAAGCACGTAAAATAGCACAAACTAAATTCCGAGATGCACACTATTTGCAATGGGCTCAATTATTCCACCACTCCACACATCACGGCGCCTATGTATCCCTACTATCTCCCCCTGGAGTTTTAATGCATTTTTTTGGAGTTTTCATTTTCTGAGACCAATGATACGCACATGCGTACTTGCGTATGCCCAGCGACGGGCATGCAGGGGCAACAACCTATGCCTCTTATAGTGCTACAATAACATGCCCAACTAAAATGTTTTCAGCGCTGTTACAGAGGGCGTTCATTGTATGTTCGTGCTTTCTAAGTGTGCTTATGGTTGTTGCTGTGTTCCGGAATACAAATGGCGGTAAGTCATACATTAATTATCTATAATTTAAAACACAATCGTGACGTCATACCTTTGTATTTGCAGTCCATTATTATTAGAGGATCTTGTTATATAAGTGTGCTTTAAGTAAGATATAAGCCTCAAACAGTCCAATATTTGACATATTGGATCGTTTTCCGCGTGTTATTGTTCCGTTCATTGTATATGAAACCATCCAGTACATCTCGTAGAAATATCACATTCTTAACAATAATGACTTTTATTTACCCTTAGACTTTTAAATCAAATAATTAGTTATCATTGTACATATCTCGATTCGCCTTAGTATCCTTTACTCAACTACTATATTACTATTACCAAGTGCTTTTTGTATAGGTATATAATTGGCTTTACCCCACATGTGTGATGGGTGATTGCTTTTAATTTCAAAACATCTTTTTATAAATATAATATGTAAGCTCCGCAAACGTTCTCTATGTTAATTCCGTTACAGAGCACTGTATGCTCCAACAATTAGACTGATGTCAGAGTACCATTGTCATTTTACATTACTGTTTTAATGTAACAATAGTAAATGAATATACATGCGTTGTTTCGATCGATCAGAAAATGCAGAACTCAATCATCATTCGATGCAACAAAAAGGTTAATGCAATAGACACATATCTTCAATCATTATGGCAATCCATAATCTAATAAAGAAATAAAAGACTGTCCCCCCCCCCACATTTGCAGTTCGATATATTTTATTAGAAGTGTTAAACCTATTTTATTGTATGACTGTGAAATATGGGGATACGGACTATCGACATTATAGTCAGTTACGTCTACGTGTGATTGACAGTAGTTATTCATTTCCGGTGAAACTAGGGTTACATTGGCAGCAGTTATTCATATCCTGTGAAAGTAGTATTACAATGACATCAGTTATTCATATCCGGTGAAGCTAGGGCTACGTTGGCAGCAGTTATACATATCCGGTGAAGCTAGGGCTACATTGGAAGCAGTTATACATATCCGGTGGAGCTAGGGCTACATTGGAAGCAGTTATACATATCCGGTGAAGCTAGGGCTACATTGGCAGCAGTTATACATATCCGGTGAAGCTAGGGCTACATTGGCAGCAGTTATACATATCCGGTGAAGCTAGGGCTACATTGGCAGCAGTTATACATATCCGGTGAAGCTAGGGCTACATTGATAGTTGTTAACATTCATCATGTGATTCAATCCAAGGCAAAGCAAGTCACATGCCCAGTCAATAGTAGGGTGAATAAATTAAAGTACATTTGCACGCGAGTGAAACTGGTCATAGTCAAGCGGCCGAATGGTGGAAGTCGTGATAGCGCTACAAGCGGCCGAATGGTGGAAGTCGTGATAGCGCTACAAGCGGCCGAATGGTGGAAGTCGTGATAGCGCCACAAGCGGCCGAATGGTGGAAGTCGTGATATCGCTACAAGCGGCCGAATGGTGGAAGTCGTGATAGCGCTACAAGTGTGCCCTTAGGCAATACATTTAAATTCCACGTTGCCTCTTCTCTCTCCCTCGTGGCGATGGATTCCATCAGTTATGTTATATTTCGGGTTTTACGCCTGCATCAGCACCATTTTGGGCTATATCGCCGGCGAGCAGTTTACCTAACAACACCTTTCCTGGACAGGCTCCAGCGGTTAACCAGTACTTGGGTGCACCAACCTCCGTAAGAAACTGCCAACTTTTTCATATAATGGATTCCACCAGGAATGAGAGAGTGATTTTTATATAAGTTGTAAGAACTTGATTCGCAATCGGTCTAAAATAAATTTGTATATACTAATGGTTGCTGTTCACAGATCGTCAACGGTATATATCAGCGAAACATATGGGACTGAGACATGCAGCAGAATATGATGAATCAAGTCGGACACGGCCGGGACATCCTAAAGGTTGGGGTGATGCTAAGCCGCCCGTCGATACCTATGACAGTTTTACAGAGACAGGAAGTAAGCTAAGTAGTAATAACATGTAACCCGTGCTAACTGACACATGTCACGTGGTATTTGATAATTACAAGCCGAATATTTCAATTACCTATAAACCTGATGCAACTGAATGAAATATCTTCCCAAGACCTGTGAAAAACCCTTTGCAAATAGTCAAAACACGGATAAGATCTTATCTTGGCCGCCATTTTGTTTGGCAAATTTCATAAACGGCAATTTCAGGATTTTCCTCCGCAATTCTTTAATTGCAATAACTTAATTAATTGTTGCCGTTTGTTAAAGCAGAATTACATCGTATGAAGTAAAAGCTATTTGAAAAATTCAATTTTTACGTATGGGTAGCAATGCTGCCACACATTCTAACATTACACTTTGTATGCTTATGTTCATTTGGTAAACAGTGTTTTTTTTGCGATAAAACAAACTCGAAACCGAAAGTAGGACTTTCCGAGTCGATCGGTCACGCACTTGTTTACAACCGGAACGCATCGTCCGCACTTGTTTGCATTCCCCATTTGTCCCACGTTGTCTTTTTTAATTAAATTACTTGATATGTTGATTCATACCTCTGATAGCTACGTCTTTAGGCACATTTCTACATCCCCGCGAGTGGTTCGACATTAGAGGAAGATAGATAGTCTTTCATGTTCAAAATATATACGTTGTTTTCTACATCCTCTGTTGTTTCACGCATGCGCACTGTGCGTGTTTACAGTTCGTGTGTTGATAATCGCGTATACGACGGTTTAAATTTATTGGAATTTTATCGTTTCTGAGCGACTATTTCGATTTTTGTAAACACACACACATTAGTATTTATATTTTACCCAAAACATCCTTTATTACGATGTAATGCTGCTTTAATATATAATAATAATTTGATATGATTTTAAAAGTATTGAAATGCACATATTTTTTGACAATGATGTATGGATTATAAATTATATGAACTTAGCTTGCACCTATTTTTGAATGTATATGTTCACAGTTGATATATTAATTTACAGGTAAATGATTATTTATTCGTTATTGATACGACATTTGTGAAATGATACAAAACATAATTATGTTCATTGGGAACTTCCCAACAACGTATGGACTATGGTACTGTGGTGAAAAATAACTATTTTATGAAGAAAATAAAATTACGCTACTATACACTATACTTGCATACTATCTAGTCAACTTTGGCTGACACAATTGCAGCCACAGTAGGAATGATGACGTCACATGAGAACTATTTATTGAAAAGACTGGTACCACTGATAAATTGTTCGATCCCCCGTCTGGACCTAATATAAATAGCAGTCTTTCAGATGGGACTTTAAACCGAGGTATCGTGTCTGTGCTGTACACCGTACACGTATAAAAGAAGCAGAGGAGACTCTGGAATGGGTCTCTGTCTGTATCATTGCACTACCCTCCAACAATCTAAAATGACTAATCTCTTCAGGAGGCGTCGCTCATATGGACAACCGGTAACGACGATGAATAAAAGTTAATCACACATGTCAATTCAACTAGATGACAAATGTTTGAAGGTTTGAAACCGCAAGGTTATGCTGACCTATATTATAATACATGTATATTGCTGTTCACTTCAGAATCTTACGAAAGTTGCGACGAAACATTCAACGATACACTGGAACACAATCTTCAAACAATTAAAAACTACCCGAAGGGCATTGCAGACAATTATAAATGGATACTTGGCGGGAATAGGAGCGCGCCAATAAGGAACGTGGAATTTCCGGTTATTGTCACCGCTATGACACGGATATTTTACCCCAAATCGCAGGGACTGTTTGAGTCAATCCACAACAAATTGATCAACAACTCAAACTATTCTGGGAAAATACGAATAATCGTTTACGACCTTGGTATGAGTCGACGTCAGTTGAAAGTGGTATGTCTACTTTTTCATATAATTTAATATGACAGCATGTCTAGCCATATGTAAGCCATTGCATTCTCGTGACTGACCCTAATACACATTGCATGGCGGACAATTATGTCATATTTTGGGTTTTACGCCTGTATCAGCACAATTTTGGGCTATATCGCCGGCGGGCAGTTTACCTAACAACACCTTTCCTGGGCAGGCTCCAGTGGTTAACCAGTACTTGGGTACACCAACCTCCGTAAGAAACTGCCATCTTTTTCATATAAATGAGACACGGTCTGAACGGAGCTCGAACCCGTGACCATCAGTGATGATAGGTTACAGTGGTATACAAGTCAGCGACTTTAACCACTCGACCACAGAGGCGGACTACATGGCGGAGAAAGAAGATTACGTAAACACCACACCTTAAAACTTGTTCCACTATGTCCGATAACAGCGTCTCGAAGTGTAACTATCACTGTATCATTCAGTGCATTCCATACGTACCCCACCCATACGATCGTTGGCTGTCCGATTAGCGCAGTGGTTAGCGCGCTCGCTTCTCACCAATGCAACCCTGTTCGATCCTCGGACCGGGAAGTATGTGAGACGGTACGGTGGTCGCAAGATCGGACAGGTGAGTTTTCTCCGGATACTCCGGTTTCCTCCCATACGAATGACCACATATACGCTTTCATCAGCGCCAACGAGAGTGATTAATATAAGTTGTTAAAAGTTGCTTCGCAATCGTTGTAAAATAGATAAATGTTTAAAAGCCATAGGTGAGTATTCCATCGACACAAGTACGCCTTGTCAGCTACACGAGATACGCATTGCTAATTAAAACAGAATTTGTTCCTTATTTGGACGACCGCAGTTATATTTATGTTATACTTCGGGTTTTACGCCTGCATCAGCACCATTTCGGGCTATATCGCCGGCGGGCAGTTTACCTAACAACAACTTTCCTGGGCAGGCTCCAGCGGTTAACCAGTACTTGGGTGCACCAACATCCGTAACAAACGGCCAACTTGTTCATATAAATGAGACACGGCCTGAGCGGGGCTCGAACCCGTGACCATCAGTGATGATATGTTACAGTGGTATACATTATACAAGTCAGCGACCTTAACCACTCGACCACGGAGGCGGACGCCGACCACAGTCTGTCTAGTCCAACACATTGACACGTATGTACACTGACACGTGTGTGCATGGACACGTTTATACATTGACACGTGTGCACATTGACACATTTGTACATTGACACATTTGTACATTGCCACGTATGTATATTGCCACGTATGTATATTGACATGTGTGTACATTGACACGTTTGCACTTGCCTGGTGTGTACGCTGAAACATGTTTACAATAACACGCATGTTTAGCTGTTATTGCCATGTTCTACGTTACCTTGATAGTGTCTTTTATCTGTACGTTCAGAATGATGTTGAGATTCTACCCGGGTGTCCGTCCGTGCGTGAAACACTGCTAGGACATACACCCGGGGTCTTCCTCCATCAATACTAGCTGGAGAGCCGATATATGACCTAAGTTGTCAGTTCGACTTTAAACCACCAAAGGAAACATTTAGTCACATGCTCTATAATTATAGTGGTTTAATTACTCTATAGTATAACATTCTGCTAACGTGCTTTACGGCACATCGAAAATCTATACATTATGTGTAGCATACTAGAACACTCACATGCACGTATATATTTTGTGAACAGCTGAGGGCGAAATGCAAATGTGAGGTTCGACGTTTTCCGTTTCAAGATTTTCCGCATCACGTGAAAATAAAACAGAATTATACGTGGAAACCAATCATTATACAGGTAAATATGAGGGGTGATTAATAAATCCTGATATAGAACAAGCATATAAGAGGGTTGATCAATTAATCACGGAATAAAACAGGTAAATAGGAGGGTTGATCAATAAATCACGGAATAAAACATGTACATATGAGGGGTTATTAATAAATCCTCATATAGAACAAGTATATAAGAGGGTTGATCAATGAATCACGAAATAAAACAGGTAAATAGGAGGGTTGGTCAATAAATCACGGAATAAAACATATACATAGGAGGGGTGATTAATAAATTCTGATATAGAACAAGTATATAAGAGGGTTGATCAATGAATCACGAAATAAAACAGGTAAATAGGAGGGTTGGTCAATAAATCACGGAATAAAACATGTACATAGGAGGGTTGGTCAATAAATCATGGAATAAAACAGGTAAATAGGAGGGTTGATCAATAAATCATGGAATAAAACATGTACATAGGAGGGTTGGTCAATAAATCATGGAATAAAACAGGTAAATAGGAGGGTTGATCAATAAATCATGGAATTAAACATGTACATAGGATGGTTGGTCAATAAATCATGGAATAAAACAGGTAAATAGGAGGGTTGATCAATAAATCATGGAATAAAACATGTACATAGGAGGGTTGGTCAATAAATCATGGAATAAAACAGGTAAATAGGAGGGTTGATCAATAAATCATGGAATAAAACATGTACATATGAGGGTTGATTAATAAATCCTGATATAGAACAACCATATAGGAGGGTGGTCAATAAGCCCCGATATAAAGCCACACATGCGTGGGATCTAGATAAATGGTTTTGGGTTCAAAATAACTTGCTTAAAGAGCTTTTTGATACACCATAGGCAGTCCAGGGTCGTAGCCAGGTTTGGAAAATGAAATCTATATTCAGTATTGTTACAAGGCAATCATTTAGACGGCCCAAAAGGCCTGGCTCTGTTAGGGGGTCTGAGGTCATGGCCCCTGGGAAAATTTTGAATTCGAGATGCTATGAAACGATATTTCCTGCATTATCAGCAAAGACTGAGCACATATTACGGCTCAGTTTCCCCCCACATTATTTGTCCTACTAATAATAAATGCTAACACAACTAGACTATCCAATCAGCATTTTATGAGAGGGGTTTCGAGGTATTCCCCCAAGATATGTGTGCCCACAAAAACGACTTAAATGAAATTACCGAGCATCTGATTGAGCATCTGATTGTTTTTGAATAGAATCTTTAGAAATGGGGTTTTGTGGGTACTCTACCACCCAAGGAACACCAAAGTCCACCTCTCCCCCAGTATGAATGTTTGAGAAAAACACTTTTATGGTATCTCAACTGTACTGTTAACTGTCCAAGTCTTCAATATACCTTGTGCAGTCAACAGTGATGTGCAGGCTGATCTGGGTCTATGTTGGTTGCAAATCGTAATGGTACACTTTTACATCAATGTGCGTTTATTGCTAACATAGCTCCTGGAGACTATCCATGGTGCCAATGACATATGAAGTTAGAAGACAGGAAACCACCCTAATCACCGTATTGCCCACACATTACATTATTATGTTCAACTTGCTATATACAGTCTACATTTGTTATGTCAAAGTCGGTTTTGTCGAATTATCCGGTTATCTCGAAGTCCCGTTTCAGATACTATCATTTTACATATAACTGGCTCCGGTTATATTGAATTTCGTAAAGTCAAACTTCGGTTATGTCGAGGTATTTTGATCGGTCCGACGGAATTCGACATAGCGGGTGCAGAACGTAAACTATTACTGAAGTCAAAAATCAAAGTCTCAAAACCCATTTGTATGACATTTACGGTGTATTCCATGAGACTATTCATGCCACCATTTGTATGACATTTACGGTATATTCCATGAGACTATTCATGCCATCATTTGTATGACATTTACGGTATATTCCAGGAGACTATTCATGCCACCATTTGTATGACATTTACGGTATATTCCATGAGACTATTCATGCCATCATTTGTATGACATTTACGGTATATTCCAGGAGACTATTCATGCCACCATTTGTATGACATTTATGGTATATTCCATGAGACTATTCATGCCATCATTTGTATGACATTTACGGTATATTCCAGGAGACTATTCATGCCACCATTTGTATGACATTTACGGTATATTCCAGGAGACTATTCATGCCACAATTTGTATGACATTTACGGTATATTCCAGGAGACTATTCATGCCATCATTTGTATGACATTTACGGTATATTCCATGAGACTGTTCATGCCACCATTTGTATGACATTTACGGTATATTCCAGGAGACTATTCATGCCACCATTTGTATGACATTTACGGTATATTCCATGAGACTATTCATGCCATCATTTCTATGACATTTCCGGTATATTCCATGAGACTATTCATGCCATCATTTTATGACATTTACGGTATATTCCATGAGACTATTCATGCCACCATTTGTATGACATTTACGGTATATTCCAGGAGACTATTCATGCCATCATTTGTATGACATTTACGGTATTTTCCATGAGACTATTCATGCCACCATTTGCATGATATTTACGGTATATTCCATGAAACTATTCATGCCATCATTTGTATGACATTTACAGTATATTCCAGGAGACTATTCATGCCACCATTTGTATGACATTTACGGTATATTCCAGGAGACTATTCATGCCATCATTTGTATGACATTTACGGTATATTCCATGAGACTATTCATGCCACCATTTGCATGACATTTACGGTATATTCCATGAAACTATTCATGCCATAATTTGGATGACATTTACAGTATATTCCAGGAGACTATTCATGCTACCATTTGTATGACATTTACGGTATATTCCATGTGACTATTCATGCCACCATTTGTATGACATTTACGGTGTATTCCATGAGACTATTCATGCAATCATTTGCATGATATTTACGGTATATTCCATGAGACTATTCATGCCACCATTTGTATGACATTTACGGTATATTCCAGGAGACTATTCATGCCACCATTTGTATGACATTTACGTTATATTCCATGAGACTATTCATGCCACCATTTGTATGACATTTACGGTATATTCCAGGAGACTATTCATGCCATCATTTGTATGACATTTACGGTATATTCTATGAGACTATTCATGTCACCATTTGTATGACATGTACGGTATATTCCATTAGACTATTCATGCCACCATTTGTAGAAAATGAGAGTCAAGAGAGACAACGTTGTGGAACCCGATATTATCCAAATTACATTTTCAACACAATATAAAGTAGGTTTAAATTGCAGTGTTTCGAACATTTTGGGAGTATTCATGGGAAGTAACTGACTAATATTTCGCATTGCTGGGATTAGTGGGTACATTGTTACGGGTGTTAAAAAAGAAAATGGTTAACAGTTAAATGATTATTTGAAACAAGTTCAAAAATACAGACTCTCAAATTGGATTACGAACAGAAGACGATAGTAATTTAAAGAAATGTTCGCTGAGCAGTGTAACATTTAAACTATGTGTTTCTCGTTCGCATCTATAGAGTGTATTGATGGAGTTTGGATTCGTGTGGTGGGCCGATTCCTCATTACGTTTCACGACGTCTAATCTCGACAAAGTCATTGCAATGGCGAAGAAGAACAGCATATTGTTTCGGATAACCCAAGACGGTCCAAATAAATACAGTGTCGCGAAACAAACTGCGAAAGAGACATTCAAATTTCTTGGAGAAGACGTATGTAAATTTAGACATTTAGGTGAAGCTTTAGGTGGTACCGTCTTAGTTTATTTAGACTCGGTAAGCAAAGTTCTAATTAACGCTTGGGTATCTTGTGCTCTCAACAAAGAATGCATGGCGCCTGTTCCACCAGAGACAGCCTTAGTCTGTGATAGTAATAATGAACTTGACCATCGATGTCACCGTTATGACCAATCAGTGCTCAGTATACTGGTACGTCGTATTTATCATGCGCACAACAGTTACCCGTTTACTGATCTCATGGCCAATGTGACAGTTTTTAGATCAAATATTATGTCATATCTCGAAATATGTGAACAACCACCTGCATGGCAATGTTATTTATGAAGATTTTTGTGCAACGTACTTTTCGATAACATTACTGTAGGAAAGCACATTACTTCCGGAAAAACATGGACATACTTCGGCTTCGATGCAATACTTGGCAACTCCGCTACGCAGATATCACTAAGGGTGGTTGCAAGTGTGTGGATGTCTGATGCTGAGCGCTCGGCAAATGGTGACCGCATAAGCTTATGTTTGTGAAAATATAAAATGCAAACTTGTATTCACGCTATATACGAGTCCCTACACAAGATGTGGCTGTTGAACAGGTAGCGTGAAGTGGTCAATGTGCATACAGGTACCACTATAGCAAGACATTCATTCCAAAGAGCAATCAGCCACGACAAGAACGAATATGGAAAAACATTATGTTTAATTTAAACATATTTTATTCATCAATATTTACATCATGTTGTAACATTAATATACAAGAAAGTCCGCCTCCGTGGTCGAGTGGTTACGGTCGCTGACTTGTATACCACTATAACCTATCATCACTGATGGTCACGGTTTCGAATCCCGCTCAGACCGTGTTTCATTTATATGAACAACTTGGCAGTTTCTGACGGAGGTTGGTGCACCCAAGTACTGGTTAACCACTGGAGCCTGCTCAGGAAAGGTGTTGTTAGGTAAACTGCCCGCCGGCGATATAGCCCAAAAATGGTGCTGATGCAGGCGTAAAACCCGAAATATAACATAACATATAATATACAAGAACAGATGGATTAAATCGAAAATTAAACCCTTATTTAGATTTTCTCCATGACATAAATATACATCGTTTTCGGCACACCTCTCTTGAATTAAATATACGTGATTTGCTTCAGAGACGGGCTCGTGGGTTCGGGTCTTGGCGTGGTGTGGGTGAACAACATGAGGAGTCGTGAGATACATGTATCAATCTAAGCATTTTTTAATAGGTTTGTCTTTTCTCTCTCTCTAATCCTTCGAGTGATTTTTATTTTTCATTATATTTTGCGAACAGTAATGAAACTCAGTCATTTAGTTTAATCACACGTTGAGCTTGACTTACTGGTTTACGCATTTTGTTTAAATCTTCTTAGTTTATACATATTTAAGTTAGTTCGTTTGCGACACAACTTATATTACTCACTATTGAGACCTCATTCCTGATGGAATCCATCGACCCGTGGGAGAGAGAAGAGGTATGTGGAATTTAAATGCCTTGCCTAAGGGCACAATTGTAACGGCTCCAGTGGTGCGCGAACTCGGAGCAGTTCGCATCTGAAGCGAACGCACAACCACTGCGCTATCACGACTTCCACAAATCTAAACTCACGACTTCCATCTTCTTGTGTAAGTGTTTGATAAAGGATGATCAATTGCGCAGTCATCATCATCTAGTCGGATATGTCATTGGTGTATGGTGTAAACGACGGATAAAGTCGGTCCTAATACCGTACCATGGCGGACGCCAAACGTGACAGAAGACGCGCGAGATGCAGCACCGTCTATTACTACTGGTTGTTTTCGATCTCTGAGGAATTCATTCACAAATGACAGAATATTATCCTGGATTTTATATTAAGATAACTTTACTGTTAGCCGTGCGAAACCTTATCAAAGGCTTTCGAAAATCTAATATAGCATAATTATATCAAGATGTTTTGCAATAACATCTGTTATATGAATAAGTGATGTGTGTTCAAAATTCATTCGGATTTTCTTGAATAATATTATTATCATGCTTCTGGTTCATAATTTGTGAAATATGTTCTAACATCTTTGAAATACTAACTGTCAATGAAACGGGTCTATAGTTCGATGGTTTTATTCTATTATTATGAACATCGACGCTACCTTTACGCAGTACGAATTTCTGATGTATCCTGTGACGGTTTGTTATACATTACATCTGCCTGAGTGTCGTTCAGTAAAGAGATTGGCATTTTCTCAGATTCCCTTACATTTTTAACAATCGGCATGTTACACTATTTAATGTAATATTAATATTGGTCATATATTGATGCGGTTATATTCCTTTATTTTATGCTAATTGGTGTAATACAGTGTTCTATCAGTGAGATATAATCCATATCACTCACTGTATATCACTGTATTTGGCCGGACTACTTATTTTATTATCTCCCTTCCCAATACACTATTCTTGCACCTGACAACTGACAATTTCGGATATATATCAGGTTTAAAACTCAATTATAACAAATTATAACAGTTTTAAGGGTTGGAACATTAGCAAATACGAATATTAAACTATGTCCGGATAAAATGTTTAAGTGGACTTCGGAGTCTGCCAATACATTAGTCATGCAATTCTCAAACAACACTGAAACGAATGTAGAAATGAAACCTCAGTATCTTTCAACTTAGAAAATATAAGCTTTGGGATCTTAGACCAAGGAATAAAAAGCAACATTATAAATTTCATTATCTATTTAATGAAATCATTTATATTTCAAATGAAATACAGAAAAAATATTCCCAACATTAAGCAGTTCTTAAACTACTTGAACATGAGAATATCTCTTGAAAAGGAGATTGCAATAATGCATGATAAAGTAAATTATCATATGTTCAAATGTCTTTTTTTAATTTGTAGTAACTATCTAAACCGTCGTAAGAGAACTGCACATCGCAATTTGAACTTTAAGTGCTAAATTGTGGACATTATGATCATTGGGAGTTTTAATAACGTTATCTTTTTAAACATTGTCCATGTATTCTAAAACCCCTTTTCATGTATGTTTACCGGTATATACCGTAACAATTTATCCATCAAGCATAGGAGTGTCACATTTAAGACGGACACCTTTTATGGCATCCATGCATCAGATGCAAGAATTTTGAAATAGGAAATATTTGTAACTGTCAGCACAAAGTCATATTAAATAGATACGAATTATAATTATATGTTCATTAAGTACTATGTATAGTGTTAACATGTGACAATTATGTTATGTATGCTATAAAAGGAAAATAAATAATAAAAATAAAAAACTGACAATGTCTCGAATTTTGTTACTGCAAATTGTAACAATAAATCCAATAAATGTTTTCATGTATTTTTCCTCGATTCAACTTTAAATTCAAGATGGCGGCATATGTGTGTATCGACTCACGACGTATAGTCGTCAATGTATTCATACGCGCATAAACACGACGGCCAGCTATTTTAATTTCTTCATTTTGTGTTTGTTTTTCACCAATTAGCATAACATAAAAATAAACTTAAATGTTTGTTTTGAGTGAATATGGGATATATCTCACCTCGAAACGAGAACATTTTCATATTAATTTTTTCACTCGCCCTACGCGTTCGTGAAATATTTTAAGTCTTCTCACTTCTCAGTGAGATCTATTCCATATTCACTCAAAACAAACAAATATCCTCTATTTATTCTGTTTGTCTTGTAAGTAGTGTAGGTTTTCCATTGTGCTTAATATCGAGAAGAATTGTTCGTTTAATAATTCAACCTTTTCTGGTAAACATTCAGCTGTTTAGTTATTAACATTTTAGTGTACTAATATACAACGATAATTTCCAGATTCAAACAATCTATTGATGTGAGCATAGTACGATCAATGGAGCGTATGCCTGAATGCTAGGAAGTATTCACGAACTCTTTCGTTTCTTGACATGTTAACTTTATTATAGAGTCTGTGTTGTTTCCTATTCATTGCTTTTGTTTTTATTCATCCGATGTATATCAGGGTTTCCATTCGGTGTCTGTTAGTGAATACATGTATTCTTAGTTGCAGTTGCAACGATAGTGTGTGTAAAGTCATTCCAGTTAGTATCTACTGGTTTAGAGCAAGGGGGTCCTTTGAAGTAACTGTCTATAAAAATGGACACACCTTTCCGGATGTTAGCCCTTTGAAGTAACTGTCTATAAAATGGACACAACGTTCCGGATGTTAACCATTTGAAGTAACTGTCTATCAAAATGGACACAACGTTCCGGATGTTAACCCTTTGAAGTAAGTAACTGTCTATACAAATGGACACAACTGTCCGGATGTTAACCCTTTGAAGTAAGTAACTGTCTATACAAATGGACACAACTTGATGTTAACACTATCAGCTTTTTTGAAGACGTTGATCATTACTTCCGGAAATACCCGGAGAGACGAAACAATGACGGACAATAAACCTTCCTTCCGGTATACCGTGCACATAGAAGAACCAGAGGAGATTCTGGATACCGGTTGCCAATATGAGCGACGCCTCCTGAAGATATTAGTCATTTTAGATTTTGGAGGATAATGCAATGATACAGACAGAGACCCATTCTAGAGTCTCCGGTAAAGCACCGACATGAGACCTCGTTTTAAAGTCCCATCTGAAAGACTGTTAATTTTATTATGGTCAGACGGTGGATCGAACATGCGATCCCTGGATTACCAGTCCAGCGTGATAACCACTGGACAACATATCCATCTGTACAGTAACAACAACAATACATTTGAAGCAATGATATGTTTCTATTTGCCTGTTTTCAGCCTTATTACACTCAGCTACATCCGTACGCCTTAGTAAATATTCCTGATAATCGAACAACTTCACGCAAATAATCGATACAATATTTTCATTTTTATCATTGGATATTGCTAGTACATATTAAGCATTATATTGATCTAAGCAATTGATTTCAACAAATAATGCATGAACACAAACAAGATGTGTGTATTTCCAATGTATATTACACGCTGTCAATGTCATGCTTCGACCAATCAGAATCCTGGAATTACTAAACGTGTTGATATGTAAGAATATATGGCATGGCAGTATTACACTGAATACAAGTTATGTGATAAATAATGTTACCGGATAGTATAGCTTCCCCTTTAAATATATATATATATATAGATAGATGGTGTAGTCCTATTGTTCCCACTTATATAAAATAAATAATGTTACCGGATAGTACAGCTTCCCCTTTAAATATATATATATATATGATAGATTGTGTAGTCCTATTGTTCCCACTTATATAAAATAAATAATGTTACCGGGTAGTACAGCTTCCCCTTTAAATATATATATATATATATGGTGTAGTCCTATTGTTCCCACTTATATAAAATAAATAATGTTACCGGGTAGTACAGCTTCCCCTTTAAATATATATATATATATAGATAGATGGTGTAGTCCTATTGTTCCCACTTATATAAAATAAATAATGTTACCGGATAGTACAGCTTCCCCTTTAAATATATATATATAGATATATTGTGTAGTCCTATTGTTCCCACTTATATAAAATAAATAATGTTACCGGTAGTACAGCTTCCCCTTTAAATATATATATATATATAATATAGATGGTGTAGTCCTATTGTTCCCACTTATATAAAATAAATAATGTTACCGGATAGTACAGCTTCCCCTTTAAATATATATAATATAGATAGATGGTGTAGTCCTATTGTTCCCACTTATATAAAATAAATAATGTTACCGGATAGTACAGCTTCCCCTTTAAATATATATATATAGATATATGGTGTAGTCCTATTGTTCCCACTTATATAAAATAAATAATGTTACCGGGTAGTACAGCTTCCCCTTTAATATATATATATATATATGGTGTAGTCCTATTGTTCCCACTTATATAAATAAATATGTTACGGGTAGTACAGCTTCCCCTTTAATATATATATATAATATATGGTGTAGTCCTATTGTTCCCACTTATATAAAATAAATAATGTTACCGGTAGTACAGCTTCCCCTTTAAATATATATATATATATATATATATAGATGGTGTAGTCCTATTGTTCCCACTTATATAAAATAAATAATGTTACCGGGTAGTACAGCTTCCCCTTTAAATATATATATATATATATATGGTGTAGTCCTATTGTTCCCACTTATATAAAATAAATAATGTTACCGGGTAGTACAGCTTCCCCTTTAAATATATATATATATAGATAGATGGTGTAGTCCTATTGTTCCCACTTATATAAAATAAATAATGTTACCGGATAGTACAGCTTCCCCTTTAAATATATATATATATGGTGTAGTCCTATTGTTCCCACTTATATAAAATAAATAATGTTAACGGATAGTACAGCTTCCCCTTTAAATATATATATATATAGATTGATGGTGTAGTCCTATTGTTCCCACTTATATAAAATAAATAATGTTACCGGGTAGTACAGCTTCCCCTTCAAATATATATATATATATAGATGGTGTAGTCCTATTGTTCCCACTTATATAAAATAAATAATGTTACCGGATAGTACAGCTTCCCCTTTAAATATATATATATATGGTGTAGTCCTATTGTTCCCACTTATATAAAATAAATAATGTTACCGGATAGTACAGCTTCCCCTTCAAATATATATATATATAGATTGATGGTGTAGTCCTATTGTTCCCACTTATATAAAATAAATAATGTTACCGGATAGTACAGCTTCCCCTTTAAATATATATATATATAGATTGATGGTGTAGTCCTATTGTTCCCACTTATATAAAATAAATAATGTTACCGGATAGTACAGCTTCCCCTTTAAATATATATATATATGGTGTAGTCCTATTGTTCCCACTTATATAAAATAAATAATGTTACCGGATAGTACAGCTTCCCCTTCAAATATATATATATATAGATTGATGGTGTAGTCCTATTGTTCCCACTTATATAAAATAAATAATGTTACCGGATAGTACAGCTTCCCCTTTAAATATATATATATATAGATTGATGGTGTAGTCCTATTGTTCCCACTTATATAAAATAAATAATGTTACCGGATAGTACAGCTTCCCCTTTAAATATATATATATATGGTGTAGTCCTATTGTTCCCACTTATATAAAATAAATAATGTTACCGGATAGTACAGCTTCCCCTTCAAATATATATATATATATATATAATGGTGTAGTCCTATTGTTCCCACTTATATAAAATAAATAATGTTACCGGGTAGTACAGCTTCCCCTTTAAATATATATAATATAGATGGTGTAGTCCTATTGTTCCCACTTATATAAAATAAATAATGTTACCGGGTAGTACAGCTTCCCCTTTAAATATATATATATATATATATGGTGTAGTCCTATTGTTCCCACTTATATAAAATAAATAATGTTACCGGGTAGTACAGCTTCCCCTTTAAATATATATATATATATAGATGGTGTAGTCCTATTGTTCCCACTTATATAAAATAAATAATGTTACCGGATAGTACAGCTTCCCCTTTAAATATATATATATATGGTGTAGTCCTATTGTTCCCACTTATATAAAATAAATAATGTTACCGGATAGTACAGCTTCCCCTTCAAATATATATATATATAGATTGATGGTGTAGTCCTATTGTTCCCACTTATATAAAATAAATAATGTTACCGGGTAGTACAGCTTCCCCTTTAAATATATATATATATATGGATGTGTCCTATTGTTCCCACTTATATAAAATAAATAATGTTACCGGGTAGTACAGCTTCCCCTTTAAATATATATATATAGATGGTGTAGTCCTATTGTTCCCACTTATATAAAATAAATAATGTTACCGGATAGTACAGCTTCCCCTTTAAATATATATATATATGGTGTAGTCCTATTGTTCCCACTTATATAAAATAAATAATGTTACCGGATAGTACAGCTTCCCCTTCAAATATATATATATATAGATTGATGGTGTAGTCCTATTGTTCCCACTTATATAAAATAAATAATGTTACCGGATAGTACAGCTTCCCCTTTAAATATATATATATATAGATTGATGGTGTAGTCCTATTGTTCCCACTTATATAAAATAAATAATGTTACCGGATAGTACAGCTTCCCCTTTAAATATATATATATATGGTGTAGTCCTATTGTTCCCACTTATATAAAATAAATAATGTTACCGGATAGTACAGCTTCCCCTTCAAATATATATATATATATTGATGGTGTAGTCCTATTGTTCCCACTTATATAAAATAAATAATGTTACCGGGTAGTACAGCTTCCCCTTTAAATATATATATATATATATAGATATAGATGGTGTAGTCCTATTGTTCCCACTTATATAAAATAAATAATGTTACCGGATAGTACAGCTTCCCCTTTAAATATATATATATAGATATATTGTGTAGTCCTATTGTTCCCACTTATATACAATAAATAATGTTACCGGGTAGTACAGCTTCCCCTTTAAATATATATATATATAGATGGTGTAGTCCTATTGTTCCCACTTATATAAAATAAATAATGTTACCGGGTAGTACAGCTTCCCCTTTAAATATATATATATATAGATGATGGTGTAGTCCTATTGTTCCCACTTATATAAAATAAATAATGTTACCGGTAGTACAGCTTCCCCTTTAAATATATATATATATTATGGTGTAGTCCTATTGTTCCCACTTATATAAAATAAATAATGTTACCGGATAGTACAGCTTCCCCTTTAAATATATATATATATATTTGTGTAGTCCTATTGTTCCCACTTATATAAAATAAATAATGTTACCGGGTAGTACAGCTTCCCCTTTAAATATATATATATAGATAGATGGTGTAGTCCTATTGTTCCCACTTATATAAAATAAATAATGTTACCGGGTAGTACAGCTTCCCCTTTAAATATATATATATATATGGTGTAGTCCTATTGTTCCCACTTATATAAAATAAATAATGTTACCGGATAGTACAGCTTCCCCTTTAAATATATATATATATAGATGGTGTAGTCCTATTGTTCCCACTTATATAAAATAAATAATGTTACCGGGTAGTACAGCTTCCCCTTTA
>CM026391.1:1814327-1844737 GCA_014843695.1 Archivesica marissinica
GATCTAGTGATTTGCTGTCGCCATTTTTGTTCATATGTACATGTATGCCAAATGGGTGTGAGTGAGACCTTCTGGATTTGCTTATTACATAAACTTTATATAAATAAATATATAAGACAACACATGATCATTTAGTGAAAAGCAGCAGCATTCTTCCCCTCCCTAGATGACAGTAATTGAAGTGAAATAGCGACTAATGATTTAAAACATAAATAAAGAAATTTTGCGGGAGAGAGAAACCAGTATATAGTCGATTCAAAAACTATTTTATCACATGATTAGATTATAATTACATGATCAATTTTATTATTATTCAATCAATCCTGAGTATAATGAAGAGTGATGTTGCACACGAATCATGTAGAATCTCCATTAACGGGGCTCGAACTTCCGGTTCTAGTGAAAAGATCCTACGGCTTAAACATGTATTGAAAATTAATTGCACAGAAATATTTACACATTAGAATTACACATTATAAGTAATTACACATTATAAATAATTACACATTATAATTAACTACACAATATAAGTAATTACACATTAGAATTAACTACACAATATAAGTAATTACACATTAGAGTTACACATTATAAATAATTACACATTAGAATTAACTACACAATATAAGTAATTACACATTAGAATTAACTACACAATATAAGTAATTACACATTAGAATTAACTACACAATATAAGTAATTACACATTAGAATTAACTACACAATATAAGTAATTACACATTAGAATTACACATTATAAATAATTACACATTAGAATTAACTACACAATATAAATAATTACACATTAGAATTAACAACACATTATAAGTAATTACACATTAGAATTACACGTTATAAGTAATTACACATTATAATTACACATGATAAATAATTACACATTAGAATTAACTACACAATATAAGTAATTACACATTAGAATTACACATTATAAATAATTACACATTAGAATTAACTACACAATATAAGTAATTACACATTATAATTAACTACACAATATAAGTAATTACACATTAGAATTAACTACACAATATAAGTAAGTACACATTATAATTACACATTATAAATAATTACACATTAGAATTAACTACACAATATAAATAATTACACATTAGAATTAACTACACATTATAAGTAATTACACATTATAATTACACGTTATAAGTAATTACACATTAGAATTACACATTATAAATAATTACACATTAGAATTAACTACACAATATAAGTAATTACACATTATAATTACACATTATAAATAATTACAAATTAGAATTAACTACACAATATAAGTAATTACACATTAGAATTACACGTTATAAGTAATTACACAGGAATTAACTACACATTATAAGTAATTACACAGGAATTAATACTCGGCTGCTTTCATCAAAATTTACCCCATTCGTAAATAATAAGATATGAATGGTAGGCACCGTTGTCCACCTCAACGGATGAGCGTCCTTTAGTATCTTCGGATGATCACGCCAATATAAACTATATTACCGACGACGAAGAAGAATCATTCTGCTTCCAAAGTTGTACCTTTTGTCTTCTTTGGTGGCGACTGTAGCTGCCGGAACATGCCGGTTGGTTGTTCGTTGTTACGGGACATGTGAAGTACTATAACGTCCAAGAAATGATACTCCTTTTGAATTCTAATACAATAAACTAAAACACGTCTGAAATAGCAAGCATGTAGGTTTGCATCCTACCCGGAAATACACACAAAGCACACGTCGCCCCTGGCATGTTCACGTTACAATTCATGCAAGCTTATTTATGAAAACGGATGTTATTTAAAAACAGGGGATACAATATATTACAATGCAATATATTAATGGCATGAATTAATTACTGAAATATACATTATGTATCTTCGCAAATAGTTTGACATCTAACTTAAAGGAAGATATATAGATAGATAGAACTTGTCCTTTTAGTTAGAATTCTTTGTTTTTACTGTTGTTCCCTAACCAGATATTGCCGTATGATAAATGTGATGTTATCAAAATCATGTTAATTAACTGATACCATTATTAATGAAGGTGTGTATTTGTACAGCGATATTGTTGAAGGTGTGTAGTTGTACAGCGATATTGTTGAAGGTGTGTAGTTGTACAGCGATATTAATGAAGGTGTGTAGTTGTACAGCGATATTGTTGAAGGTGTGTAGTTGTACAGCGATATTGTTGAAGGTGTGTAGTTGTACAGCGATATTGTTGAAGGTGTGTAGTTGTACAGCGATATTAATGAAGGTGTGTAGTTGTACAGCGATATTAATGAAGGTGTGTAGTTGTACAGCGATATTAATGAAGGTGTGTAGTTGTACAGCGATATTAATGAAGGTGTGTAGTTGTACAGCGATATTAATGAAGGTGTGTAGTTGTACAGCGATATTAATGAAGGCGTGTAGTTGTACAGCGATATTAATGAAGGTGTGTAGTTGTACAGCGATATTAATGAAGGTGTGTAGTTGTACAGCGATATTAATGAAGGTGTGTAGTTGTACAGCGATATTAATGAAGGTGTGTAGTTGTACAGCGATATTAATGAAGGCGTGTAGTTGTACAGCGATATTAATGAAGGCGTGTAGTTGTACAGCGATATTAATGAAGGTGTGTAGTTGTACAGCGATATTAATGAAGGTGTGTAGTTGTACAGCGATATTAATGAAGGTGTGTAGTTGTACAGCGATATTAATGAAGGTGTGTAGTTGTACAGCGATATTAATGAAGGTGTGTAGTTGTACAGCGATATTAATGAAGGTGTGTAGTTGTACAGCGATATTAATGAAGGTGTGTAGTTGTACAGCGATATTGTTGAAGGTGTGTAGTTGTACAGCGATATTGTTGAAGGTGTGTAGTTGTACAGCGATATTGTTGAAGGTGTGTAGTTGTACAGCGATATTATTGAAGGTGTGTAGTTGTACAGCGATATTGTTGAAGGTGTGTAGTTGTACAGCGATATTGTTGAAGGTGTGTAGTTGTACAGCGATATTAATGAAGGTGTGTAGTTGTACAGCGATATTGTTGAAGGTGTGTAGTTGTACAGCGATATTGTTGAAGGTGTGTAGTTGTACAGCGATATTGTTGAAGGTGTGTAGTTGTACAGCGATATTGTTGAAGGTGTGTAGTTGTACAGCGATATTGTTGAAGGTGTGTAGTTGTACAGCGATATTAATGAAGGTGTGTAGTTGTACAGCGATATTGTTGAAGGTGTGTAGTTGTACAGCGATATTAATGAAGGTGTGTAGTTGTACAGCGATATTAATGAAGGTGTGTAGTTGTACAGCGATATTAATGAAGGTGTGTAGTTGTACAGCGATATTAATGAAGGTGTGTAGTTGTACAGCGATATTAATGAAGGTGTGTAGTTGTACAGCGATATTAATGAAGGTGTGTAGTTGTACAGCGATATTAATGAAGGTGTGTAGTTGTACAGCGATATTAATGAAGGTGTGTAGTTGTACAGCGATATTAATGAAGGTGTGTAGTTGTACAGCGATATTAATGAAGGTGTGTAGTTGTACAGCGATATTGTTGAAGGTGTGTAGTTGTACAGCGATATTGTTGAAGGTGTGTAGTTGTACAGCGATATTGTTGAAGGTGTGTAGTTGTACAGCGATATTGTTGAAGGTGTGTAGTTGTACAGCGATATTAATGAAGGTGTGTAGTTGTACATCGATATTAATGAAGGTGTGTAGTTGTACAGCGATATTGTTGAATGTATGTAGTTGTACAGCGATATTATTGAAGGTGTGTAGTTGTACAGCGATATTAATGAAGGTGTGTAGTTGTACAGCGATATTAATGAAGGTGTGTAGTTGTACAGCGATATTAATGAAGGTGTGTAGTTGTACATCGATATTAATGAAGGTGTGTATTTGTACAGCGATATTAATGAAGGTGTGTAGTTGTACATCGATATTAATGAAGGTGTGTAGTTGTACAGCGATATTAATGAAGAAGTGTAGTTGTCCAGCGATATTGTTGAAGGTATGTAGTTGTACAGCGATATTAATGAAGGTGTGTAGTTGTACAGCGATATTAATGAAGGTGTGTAGTTGTACAGCGATATTAATGAAGGTGTGTAGTTGTACAGCGATATTAATGAAGGTGTGTAGTTGTACAGCGATATTAATGAAGGTGTGTAGTTGTACAGCGATATTGTTGAAGGTGTGTAGTTGTACAGCGATATTGATGAAGATGTGTAGTTGTACAGCGATATTAATGAAGATGTGTAGTTGTACCGCGATATTAATGAAGATTTGTTGTTGTACCACGATATTAATTAAGATGTGTAGTTGTACCGCGATATTAATGAAGATGTGTTGTTGTACCACGATATTAATGAAGGTTTGTTGTTGTACCACGATATTAATGAAGGTGTGTTGTTGTTTCGATGAAGGCGAGTTGTTAAGCGTTTCGGTATACCGCAATACGACAAATAATATACAGATATACTGTGCCCCGTTTTTATCACTATCCTGGTGATTATTTTGGATCCTGACGATTATTTTGGAACATAATTCCATTCGATTACTGCAATTGATCAAAATCTATTAATATCGCCTATAAATTCCAGCATCGAAAATGGTGTTCAGCACTACCGACGACATTTTTACTAGCCAAAGGGTCAATTTGAAGAGCAATAGTGTGGATATTTTTATATTCTTCAAATAAGGAATGAATCGCGAGTTAATAGTTTCCATTCAGGTATGAACTGCATTGAGTATATTTACAGTGTGTGGAGGCCGAAGGCAACGCCTCCGTGGTAACTTTAATGCGAGGCTCTGATAAATAGACTATCCTTGGAACAGTGCAAACCGTAAGACACGCCTTTTCTCGCAAAGAAAGCTACCTACCAATGCTAATGCGCATGCCCGTAACATCGATTGCACATGTCAGCTGCATATCATTAGTTGGAAACCCTCATACGAAATTGTATACAATCAGGGCACACACGTTCATCGAAGGAAATGCAATACCAATGTAAATATAAGGAAAAGACGACTTTTGATTTTTGACTTACTTCTTGACGGTCAGATAACGGACATATTAAATGTTAGAAAATCAGCAAGATTTCCCATAATTATCCATTTAAATCAACATTAACGTACATGAACCTTTAATGCGATTCCCTTGCTGACTTTTATTGCATTTTCTGCGCATTTAATACACGACAGGGAATGGAATTTCACTCGTATGCAGTTTATATTTGCTGTAATGTACATAGATGAGACTAAACTAACCTTGAAATGAAATACATATGCATGTACAACTGCTGAGGGCTAAAATGTAACGATCTAAATCACTGCTGGTATCCCCACATCAATAAACAATACGTCGAATATTGACAAAGCTTTAGGTGAATAATACTGTGTGTAGATGCGTGTACGCTTAACAAAGATATGATACATTTACAGGCGAGGAAAAGATCTATAGGTAGTGTTTTCGTTTTATATATTTCAAGAGTTATAAACAAATGTGTTTGTGTTTTTTTTAATTAAAACCATTACTTTTTAAAAAACAATTTGGTTGACTGGTTTGTTTGAACTACCGCACTAGTAGGTCACGGTAATGTACCTTGTCATTGTAGATAAGAGAAGAAGCTGAGCCACCTGTGTCATATGAACATATGCTTCTTTTATTTCACATATGATATTATAATTAACATATATTCACCACGAAACGTAATTTTATTTGTTTTTTTTCTATATCAGATCATACATTACAGAAATTGTTCATCCAACATTGTTTATTTAGTTCGAAGTGACGGGAAGGGCTGTAAATAATGTTGTTATAACTTGTAGCCCAACCCATTTGCTTTTTTCCCTCGACAAAACAAATGTATCATATACTGCAATCATATAATTACATATTAATCTCTGATTTGTTCTTAGTATTGTATGTATATATGTAATGTATTGTATGTATATATATGTAATGTATTGTATGTATATATGTAATGTATTGTATGTATATATGTAATGTATTGTATGTATATATGTAATGTATTGTATGTATATATATGTAATGTATTGTATGTATATATGTAATGTATTGTATGTATATATGTAATGTATTGTATGTATATATGTAATGTATTGTATGTATATATGTAATGTATTGTATGTATATATGTAATGTATTGTATGTATATATGTAATGTATTGTATGTATATATGTAATGTATTGTATGTATATATGTAATGTATTGTATGTATATATGTAATGTATTGTATGTATATATGTAATGTATTGTATGTATATATGTAATGTATTGTATGTATATATGTAATGTATTGTATATATATATGTAATGTATTGTATGTATATATATATGTAATGTATTGTATGTATATATGTAATGTATTGTATGTATATATGTAATGTATTGTATATATATGTAATGTATTGTATGTATATATGTAATGTATTGTATATATATATATGTAATGTATTGTATGTATATATGTAATGTATTGTATATATATATGTAATGTATTGTATGTATATATGTAATGTATTGTATATATATATGTAATGTATTGTATGTATATATGTAATGTATTGTATGTATATATGTAATGTATTGTATGTATATATGTAATGTATTGTATGTATATATGTAATGTATTGTATATATATGTAATGTATTGTATGTATATATGTAATGTATTGTATGTATATATGTAATGTATTGTATATATATATGTAATGTATTGTATGTATATATGTAATGTATTGTATGTATATATGTAATGTATTGTATGTATATATGTAATGTATTGTATGTATATATGTAATGTATTGTATGTATATATGTAATGTATTGTATGTATATATGTAATGTATTGTATGTATATATGTAATGTATTGTATGTATATATGTAATGTATTGTATATATATATATGTAATGTATTATATATATATATGTAATGTATTGTATGTATATATGTAATGTATTGTATGTATATATGTAATTGTATGAAAAAAAGCAATAACATATTATTAAAAATATGAACACGTTCTTAATTACTTTGTACATTGATAACCCATATGATTTGTGAATAGCCCCAATATTTTTCAATTTAGTAATCTAATGATCAGATCGCTTCTGTTCACCCTATATCATTAGTATTGCATGCATATTATTAGATGACGTATAGGCCCACGGGGCCGGGGTGTGTCTTCTTCTTGTTTAAATGTTTGCTATATATATTTGTTGAAAACTGTACATTTCACTTTAATTAAACCTTACATACTTACTTATATTGATCTCAGAAGTCAACATTTACCTAGATACTATTGCTCCTGGCCAGCTATTAACACATTTTAAAACGTTTATGACAACAACACAAACAGATAAAAATTATAAATTTAACAATACATTTTTTTTTATTTCACTCAAGTCATGTTTATCAACATAAGTATATTTATTTGGCTACAAATAAAAGAAGTCCGTTAAGGTCGCTGACTTGTATACCACTGTAACCTATCATCACTGATGGTCACGGGTTCGAGCCACGCTCAGACCGTGTTTCATTTATATGAAAAAGTTGGCAGTTTCTTACGGAGGTTGGTGCACCAAGTACTGGTTAACCGCTGGAGCCTGCCAATGAAAGGTGTTGCTAGGTAAACTGCCAGCCGGCGATATAGCCCAAAAATGGTGCTGATGCAGGCGTAAAACCCGAAATATAACAAACAAATCAAAGAAACGACACTAATTAGTAAATGTGATGTATATCCGACAATTCTACTAATATATATTTACATTAATTTACTTTATTGAATAACATGACATTGCAACATGGGGTTAGATATATATTTTTGAATAATAATAATTGTCATTTATACTCATACCTTATTCGCATCATGCTTTTCTGTACACTTTTGTTTATAACCACCAATTATGTTTCTTGGCGATTTCAATTCAATTCAATTCCTTTATTACGTCAGGTTACATGAGTACCAACAGACAATACAAATTTTCAACGAAAAACATGGACATGGGTAACAGCAAAAGTACATCTAAAACAAACGTGGACATATACAAACGGGTTGCAACAAATATACATATTAGGTTTTGTTACCGATAGTTTCATCTTATTTGATTAATTTCTCATATATAAACATTTTGTTGACGGGGACAGTGATATTACTTTACAACTTATACTTGATTTACGCATGGAAATACCGTGATTTGTTCCAGATGTGAGGTCACGGGTTCGAGCCCCGCTCAGACCGTGTCTCATTTATATGAAAAAGTTGGCAGTTTCTTACGGAGGTTGATGCACCCACGTACTGGTTAACCGCTGGAGCCTGCCCAGGAAAGGTGTTGTTAGGTAAACTGCCCGACGGCGATATAGCCAAAATGGTGCTGATGCAGGCGTAAAACCCGAAATATAACATATAATTGTTCCAGATGTGTAACTAAGGCATGCCATTGATTGCGTCAAGTTACTATTAAAGGTGAGAAAGCACGTAATAAACGTGGATGTTTGTGACAATTGTATTGATGGACATGTATATATCTTTGCCAATAAATAAATCTTTGACAAACAACTTAGTTCACATGCAGTCCTTCCATGTATTGTATTAATGAAGGAAACCACTACATTATTGTACGACAGGACAATAACATAATTTCGTCATTTTCGTTAGATCTGGCAGTGCTGCTTGCAGTTGTCGTCTCCGCTACATTCCTGGCAGGCAGTGCCCTTCTCTATACAAGCACATTTAATGGTAACATCATTATTCTCATATGTATTCTGTATATATGTGTATTTACCTCGCCATTGCATTTCCTTCGATGAACGTATGTGTGTGTGGTTTACGTCGCTACAGGTTGCCCATATGAGCGTCGCCGCATGAAGAGATTGTTCATTTTAGATTTTTGGAAGATAGTGCAATGATACAGAGAGAGACCCATTCCAGAGTCTCCCCTTGTTCGTTTACGTGCGCGGTGTAAAGCACCGACACGAGACCTCGGTTTAAAGTCCCATCTGAAATACTGTTAATTGTATTAGGGTCAGACTGGGGATCGAACCTGCGATCCCTGGATTCGCAGTCCAACGTGTTAACCACTGGACTACAGATCCGTCTACCCTGACTGCATACAATTTCGTATGCGGGTTTCCAACTAATGGCATGCAGCTGGCAGGTGCGCTCGATGCTACGGGCATGCGCATTCACAGTGTTAGGCAGCGTTCGTCACGACAAAAGGCGTGTCTTACAGTTTTCGTTGTTCCAAGGTCGTAAATTGGACCAAATACCTTTAAATTGGAAAGTGTGATCATATTTTCTTAGTCTCATTAAAAAGAATACTTAAAGCAGCATTACATCGTATGAAATAAAAGATATTTGAAAAATTCAATTTTTACGTATGGGTAGCAATGCTGCTACACATTCTGACATTATACTTTGTATGCTTATGTTCATTTGGTAAACAGTATTTTTTTGCGATAAAACAACCTCGAAACCGAAAGTAGGGCTTTCCGAGTCGATCGGCCACGCACTTGTTTGCATTCGGAATGCATCGTCCCCATTTGTCCCACATTGTCATTTTTAATTAAATTACTTGATATGTTGATTCATACCTCTGTTAGCTAAGTCTTATAGGGACATTTCTACATCCCCGCGAGGGGTTCGATATTAGAGGAAAATAGATAGATAGTCTTTCATGTTCAAAATATATACGCTGTTTTCTACATCCTCTGTTGTTTCACGCATGCGTGCTGTGTGTGCTTTTATTTCGTGTGTTGATAAACAAATTCGCGTATACGACGGTTTAAAGTTATTGGATTGTTATCGTTCTGAGCGACTATTTAGAATTTTGTAAACACACACACATTAGTATTTATATTTTACCCAAAACATCCTTTATTAAGGTATAATGCTGCTTTAATCTAAATATAAGTAATAGTTAATAATTTCCAGTTGGGGTATGAACTACATTGTGTGTGTTTAAAGTTACCGTGGATGCCTTGGCCCTTCTGTCTCCACGCACATTAAGCACACCCAATGTAGTTCATACACCAGTGGAAGCTATTAACTCGCAATTCATTCGTTAAGTAAATGATACGATGCATGTTGTGAATGTTGGCCCCACAAGACCTACGATAGATTACAATCTGTGAGATATTGAATTCCAAGTTGCACCAAGTCGTACCAACATATTCGCAATCGAGCTTATACAAATTTAATTTAGTTCGATTACGAAACAATTTGTTGGCAACATTATATTAATCGCTTTCGAGACCTCATTCCTTGTGGGGCACATCACAATGATGGAGAATGCAGGGGCAATGTATTTCCTATGGTAACAAGTGTATCGTCTACAGCTGGGCGCGAACTCCCGGTCTCTAACACGAAGTCAACATTATATACAGCAAAGGGATATTTTGGCAGTTTCTTTATTTAATTTTTCATTTTGTTTTGCTTTGAACACTTTAACCGAGGCTGGCTCGGTGTGTCTCAGTGTGGCTACAGGCCTGCCAAATGGTATATATATTTGAGCCAAATCGTAGGAATGTAAAGGCTTGTTTCTCTTTCAGATATATCGTTGCAGAGTACATATATTCCAAAAGCCATGTATGAAATCAATGACAATGCAAAAAGTAAGTACACGACATAGATCGATAATAAGTTGATATTTGTTTCTTTCAGTGAATGATCGAAATTCAATTATATTTCCCCGAATGAACATTGAAAGCACATATGGTGCTCGCGTTCGACGAGGTTAATAGTCATGTTTCGATGGGTTATATGTTTCATATTGCCCACCCAGGAATGCAATATTTATTTTATTATACCGGACCCATGTACAGGTATTTGAAGAGATTAGATTTGTCTCAGTAAATCTATTTATATAATCTGTAAATATCTAGAAGCTTTTATGTATGTATTTCAATAAATGTCTACTTATTAAGATAAACGCTTTGTTTTTAACAATATCTCAATGAGCGTTTTAATGATTCAGACAGGAAGCAAATATTATGTTAAACATTTGCGGGGCAAATATCAAATAATATTGACTGTTGGCCTATGGGTCGCTGACTGTATACCACTGTAGCCAATCATCACTGCTGATCGCGGGTTCGATTCCCGCTTAGACCGTGTCTCTTTATATAGCTGGCAGTTTCTTACGGAGGTTGGTGCTCCAAGTACTGTTTAACCACTGGAGCATGCCCAGTAAAGATAGTGTCTGCCCAGGAAAGGAGCTGTTAGGTAAACTGTCCGTTCAAATATGCAACCAGTAGCGACGATAAAAACAATTAAAAACAAAAGTATCACTACCAGTCGGTGAATCAACTTCAGAACTTAGTGCTGTGTTTATAAATACGAATATCGTGCTTAATTTAATGGCACAAATTAGTGGTTCTTTTATTATAAATTGCTACAAAAAATAAACGATAGCTTCCGGTTTTATATTCTAGGGCTTTCCGATATGTGCCATGAACCATTCAAATCAACATTTGATGAAAATTTGAAAGTATTAGAAAATTACCCAAAGGGAATTGCAGAGCAATATCTATGGAAAATTGGAGGGAACAAAACTGTACCAGACACAATGACGTCATTTCCGGTATTCGTCACTGCAATGGACTATGCTTACTATCCTTTTTGTCAAGGCATGTTTCTGACTTTGCACAGTGTACTCAAGTCGAAACAATACAAAGGGAAAGGTCGTATTATCGTGTACGATCTTGGGCTATCGTCACGGCAGTTGCAAGTGGTGAGCATAATTTTGCATGTTTTGTACAGTCACACCTGTGTTAGTGGTCACACCTAATCAGCTACCAACTTGTATTAAGCAGCCAGTTTCCAGATTCCCAATGTGCTGTTTTATTGTACGTTTGCCCTCTATTAACCAGCCACCTATGCTAAGAAGCCGCTTTCTGTAATTCCCTTGACTGGCTGCTTAAGACAGGTTTGACTATATTTATTTTACAACGATTGCGAGACATTAGGCTCTCAAAGGCACACATGCTTTCCTTAGAATATGTGTGCAGCACGTTCTAAGTAAATACATAACGATAATTAGTGAATACTGATTTATTTTAGCTCGATTTCGAAACAAGTTTTTACAACATTAGCCTAATCGCTCTCGAAATCGCAATTAGAATAAAGTAAGCCGTAACATGTTTCGCAATGAAGCTAATATTCATTTCTTTCAACCGAGAGAGAGAGTCACAATCATAACGTAACATAACTGGGCATGACTACACTGAATCAGGGCATGGCAATAATTAATGTTTTTTTGTTGTTTTTTTATGCCCAATTTTGGGTCATCCCGTTTATTTATTTTTCTGTACATACATACAAAGTAAAGAAATGCAGTTAATTAAACAGTGACATGTTATATTATTAATATCGAAAAACGTAATATATTGCATTCCATGTATATACAAAACTGGTTTGTGGAGTGCTTTCCCCAATTTCAGAAACAAAATAATAAACAAATAAAGAATGTATTTGTATACGTTTCAACTATTACTATATGAGCAACATCAAAAATGGTAGGTAGCATAATTATGTACATTACAGAAAAGCTAACCATGTTACTAGGACATGTGGCCCGACCCGTTTACCTTTCTTTAATGTATCATGTGTTGTAATTCACATGCCTATATATTATATATGAGTCATTGTGTAAAACGAATCGAGCAATACAATATGATTAAACAAAACTGAGGCACCCAAGTCATTCATGAGACGCTATGTGCTGTATGCAGTTAATATTTATGTAATGTTTTGTGCTGCATTGAACGTTACACAACTGTTTATCTAATGTTTTGTGCTATATTGAAAGTTACGCAACTGTTTATCTAATGTTTTGTGCTGCATTGAAAGTTACGCAACTATTTATCTAATGTTTTGTGCTATACTTAAAGTTACTCAACTGTTTATCTAATGTGTTGTGCTATATTGAAAGTTATGCAACTGTTTATCTAATGTTTTGTGCTATATTGAAAGTTACGCAACTGTTTATCTAATGTTGTGTGCTATATTGAAAGTTATGCAACTGTTTATCTAATGTTTTGTGCTGCATTGAAAGTTACACAACTATTTATCTAATGTTTTGTGCTGCATTGAAAGTTACACAACTATTTATCTAATGTTTTGTGCTATATTGAAAGTTATGCAACCATTTATCTAATGTTTTGTGCTGCATTGAAAGTTATGCAACAGTTTATCTAATGTTTTGTGCTATATTGAAAGTTATGCAACCATTTATCTAATGTTTTGTGCTATAGTGAAAGTTATGCAACTATTTATCTAATGTTTTGTGCTATATTGAAAGTTACGCAACTGTTTATCTAATGTTGTGTGCTGCATTGAAAGTTACGCAACTATTTATCTAATGTTTTGTGCTATATTGAAAGTTATGCAACTATTTATCTAATGTTTTGTGCTGCATTGAACGTTACACAACTGTTTATCTAATGTTTTGTGCTATATTGAAAGTTATGCAACTATTTATCTAATGTTTTGTGCTGCATTGAACGTTACACAACTGTTTATCTAATGTTGTGTGCTGCATTGAACGTTACACAACTGTTTATCTAATGTTTTGTGCTATATTGAAAGTTATGCAACTATTTATCTAATGTTTTGTGCTGCATTGAAAGTTACACAACTATTTATCTAATGTTTTGTGCTGCATTGAAAGTTACGCAACTATTTATCTAATGTTTTGTGCTATACTTAAAGTTACGCAACTATTTATCTAATGTGTTGTGCTATATTGAAAGTTACGCAACTGTTTATCTAAAGTGTTGTGCTATATTGAATGTTACGCAACTGTTTATCTAATGTGTTGTGCTATATTGAAAGTTACGCAACTGTTTATCTAAAGTTTTGTGCTATATTGAAAGTTACGCAACTATTTATCTAATGTTTTGTGCTATACTTAAAGTTACGCAACTATTTATCTAATGATTTATGCTGCATTGAAAGTTACACAACTATTTATCTAATGTTTTGTGCTATACTTAAAGTTACGCAACTGTTTATCTAATGTTTTGTGCTATACTTAAAGTTACGCAACTATTTATCTAATGTTTTGTGCTATATTGAAAGTTACGCAACTGTTTATCTAATGATTTATGCTGCATTGAAAGTTAGTCAACTATTTATCTAATGTTTTGTGCTGCATTGAAAGTTACACAACTATTTATCTAATGTTTTGTGCTATATTGAATGTTACGCAACTGTTTATCTAAAGTTTTGTGCTATATTGAATGTTAAGCAACTGTTTATCTAATGTTTTGTACTATATTGAAAGTTACGCAACTGTTTATCTAATGTTTTGTGCTGCATTGAAAGTTACGCAACTATTTATCTAATGTTTTGTGCTGCATTGAAAGTTACGCAACTGTTTATCTAATGTTTTGTGCTATATTGAAAGTTACGCAACTATTTATCTAATGTTTTGTGCTGCATTAAAAGTTAAGCAACCATTTATCTAATGTTTTGTGCTATATTGACAGCTACGCAACTGTTTATCTAATGTTGTGTGCTATATTGACAGCTACGCAAGAAGTGCCGATGTGAAATCAGGAGATTTCCATTCGAAGATTTCCCACCACATGTTCGGGACCTTAAAACATACGCATTTAAGCCGATTGTCGTCCAGGTAATTGACGTATTTATATTTATATATAATAGCGTAGTCGTATAGTACATACCAAACAGACGGGTCTGTAGTCCAGTGGTTAAAAGGTTGGACTGGTAATCCTGGGATCGTAAGTTCGATCCCCCGTCTGACCATGATACAATTAACAGTCTTTAAGTTGGGACCTTAAACCGAGTTTACACAAATTTATTTGAGCTCGATTGCTAAACAAGTTCTTACAACTTCTATCAATCTCGGGACCTCATTCATGATGGAATCCATCGCCACGAGGGAGAGATAAGCGGCAACGTGGAAATTAAATGCCTTGCCAAAGGGGTCAATCGTAACAGGTCGAGCAGGGCTTGAACTCCAAACATTTCGCACCCGAAGCGAACGCACTACCACTAGAAATAGTCGGACACTGGGTAAGATATATACCAATTCGAAATAAAACAAAATGGTGAATTATTGCGGAAATCGTGATGTTTGTGGCGTCATATATTCTCCCTTTCACAATACCATATCTAGGCTATGATGATTTTAATGTGGCAGTTTGTTCTCCTAATAGCCATTGATTCGATTAGTCACTTTATATTGTTATCAAAATGTAATTTGTATGTTTAAAATAGCAAATTGTCTATAGTTGTAATGCTGTTGGTTGGTGATGATTCCGTTTATTTACCCTCGCCACCGGTAAACCATATGGGCGAGCATGCTGATGGTTCTTTGACCGAGATCTAGGTCAATACAAATGTCAGAAACTTTTCAAACTGTTAATTGTGGAGTCCTACAGGGCTCAATATTAGGACCACTTTTATTCTTACTTTTATATTAATGACATGTCACGGGTGTTTTCAAAAGAGCGAGTTCAAGCTCTGCTCGACCCGGTACGATTGACCTCTTTGGCAAGGCATTTAAATTCCGCTTTGCCGCTTCTATCTCCATCTTGGCGATGCATTCCATCAGGAATGAGGTCTCGAGAGTGATTAATATAAGTTGTAAGAACTTGTTTCGCAATGAACCTACAATAAATTTGTATAAACTAACTACTGAGTCTCTTTATTCAGATTACTTTCTTATTTCAATGTTAGTTTGGTGTCACCATCAGTACTAACTTAGAAACCGCGCTACATACATTATTGTTCAGAACATTTATATGTTCAATGTTAGTTTGGTGTCACCATCAATACTAACTTAGAAACCGCGCTACATACATTTGTATTCAGAACATTTATATGTTCAATGTTAGTTTGGTGTTAACATCAATACTAACTTAGAAACCACGCTACATAAATTTGTATTCAGAACATTTATGTGTTCAATGTTGTGATTGGTTTCACCATCAATACTAACTTAGAAACCACGTTACATACATTTGTATTCAGAACATTTATATGTTCAATGTTAGTTTGGTGTTAACATCAATACTAACTTAGAAACCGCGCTACATACCTTTGTGTTCAGAACATTTATATGTTCAATGTTAGTTTGGTGTTAACATCAATACTAACTTAGAAACAACGCTACATACATTTGTATTCAGAACATTTATATGTTCAATGTTAGTTTGGTGTCGCCATCAATACTAACTTAGAAAACACGATACATACATTTGTATTCAGACCATTTATATGTTCAATGTTAGTTTGGTGTCGCCATCAATACTAACTTAGAAACCACGCTAAAATTTGTATTCAGAACATTTATATGTTCAGTGTAGTGATTGGTTTCACCATCAATACTAACTTAGAAACCGCGCTACATAAATTTGTATTCAGAACATGTATGTGTTCAATGTTGTGATTGGTTTCACCATCAATACTAACTTATAAACCACGCTACATACATTATTGTTCAGAACATTTATATGTTCAATGTTAGTTTGGTGTTAACATCAATACTAACTTAGAAACCACGCTACATACATGTGTGTTCAGAACATGTATATGTTCAATGTTAGTTTGGTGTTAACATCAATACTAACTTAGAAACCGCGCTACATACCTTTGTGTTCAGAACATTTATATGTTCAATGTTAGTTTGGTGTCGCCATCAATACTTACTTAGAAACCGCGCTACATAAATTTGTATTCAGAACATTTATGTGTTCAATGTTGTGATTGGTTTCACCATCAATACTAACTTAGAAACCGCGCTACATACCTTTGTGTTCAGAACATTTATATGTTCAATGTTAGTTTGGTGTCACCATCAATACTAACTTAGAAACCGCGCTACATACCTTTGTATTCAGAACATTTTTATGTTCAATGTTGTGATTGGTGTCGCCATTACTGCAGTATTAGGTAGTTCAACTGAAATTTATCAGTACCTCGTATATGTTTGCATTGATCACAGATGTCACTCATGGAGTTTGGCTTCGTTTGGTGGACAGACATATCTGTAAAATTCCTTACACCAAAGCTGAAGGACGCCTTCGACTACGCCAAAAAGAATAGCTTACTGTTCTTTGCCCACAAAAGCCAGCCTGGACTAATGAGTGTTGCACAACATACAGATATCCGCACATTTAACTACTTGGGAGAAGATGTATGTAAATTTAGATCGTTTGGGGAAATTCAGGCTACTACAGCTCTGTTTCATTTTGATAACATAACTAAAGTTGTTGTAAATACGTGGGCATCATGCGCTTTGAACGAAGCATGCATTGCTCCAGTTGGCAACGAAAGGCTTAACTGCGATTTTTACGATCCGAGCGATGGTAGATGCCATCGATTTGACCAATCAGCATTCAGTATTATTACTCGTCGCCTATACCATGAACAAAATTATTATCCGCTGAATGACAAACTTAACAATATCTATTTTATTGGCAGACGCGAGTTTGTTAACTACTTTGAACGATGTCGATTTGAGTGGACATGCTATTAGTTGTTGTATGCAATAGTTGAAAAAATGCATAGCAGTGAGTTTACAAAAACAGATACATTTGAACATGTACATAGATTTAAGAAAAGAATCGCGGGTTACTTGTCTATATCGGGGTATGAACTATATTAAAGTGTGTTAAGGCCGAAGGAATTGATCCTCAAACATCAACTAACAAGCCTTCACAACAAGCTGTCGTTCTTGCTACGCCCTTGTAGTAGTTTTATTTATAAACTAGATATCGTTTAAACTTATCACTGAATTGTCATAAACCAGTCATCGTAACATGATATTATACAGTTCACGCGTTTTGAAGCATAGCGTGACATTTTTGTCTTTCCGTGGAACATATTCCGTAGAGTTGTTGAATTGGTCAGTTCTCGCACCTGGTTTTCGTGGTATGTATGTTTTAAATTTTAAAAGTATTGAAAGATTCACTCTACTAGACGAGTTCGTGCAGAAAACATCAAATTTTATTTATGAATTTTGAAGTGCAAGTAAAATTGTAAGGATTGTAAAATGTTTAATGATACGTTACAGGCTAGCTGTGATGAGGCCCAGCATTTGACGTTGACAAACGGGCACATATTTCCAGGGTTTTTCCTATAGAAAATAGCTGTTTATCCAAATAAAATTCTGGGCGAGTCAAATCAAAATCGCTGTATTCCAACGGATGGTTATTTTTGAACATTTTAGAAATTTGGGATTTCAAATAAACTTCATGGTAGAGGTCAGTGTCAGAACGTTGCGTGCAGCCTGTTAGCTTGTGAAAATCATAATAATAGTATGTATGCAAGAGAGTGGCTGACGTATGAAGTGATGTTCAAACATAGCGTATGTAATAAGAAATTACATCATGTATAACGTTGTGCCAGATAGATGCTCTACAACAATACATGGATGGCTGTCCGATTAGCATAGTGGTTAGCGCGTTCGCTTCTCACCAATGCAACCCGGGTTCGATCCTCGGAACCGGAAGTATGTGAGATGGTACGGTGGTCGCCAGATCGGACAGGTGGGTTTTTTCTGGGTACTCCGGTTTCCTCCCACATGAATGCTTTCATCCGCGCCAACGAGAATGATTAATATGTATATGATACGAAAACGATCCAATATGTCAAATAGTGGACTGTGTGAGGCGCCTATCGCCGAAGACAGTACCAATAGTTTACATATTGAATCTGTTTGACGCTCATATCTTACTTAAAACACACACTTATATAACACGATCCTACTTATTAAAATGTTTAATTTCGTACATGTACTCATAGGATTTAATATAATACTCTGGACTTTTGACAGCAGTCCAATATTAATAATTATGGACTGCATGTGCAAAGGTATGACGTCACGACAGTGTTTTAAAAGTTGTTAAAACTTGCTTCGCACTCGTAAAGTAACAATAAACATACGCCGTCTAGTCATTGCAATGTAGTGTTTTATGATTATTATTTAGTGCAGCAAATACTTAAATAAATAGACACACGTCAGCCTATTCATGCGATACGAGTTGCATACATTCCTCCATATTTGACACCTCTATCTGAGATTTCGTGTCGGTACTTTACATCGTGCACGTAAAAGAATCAGAGGAGACTCTCTCCGTCTGTATCATTGCACTATCCTCCAAAAATCTAAACTGACTAATCTCTTTATGAGGCGTCGCTCATATGGGCAACCGGTAGCGACGATAAATAAACGTAAAACACCCTCTATCTTAAAAATGGGTTTAATCGTCGGATCGGGAAGCATGTGATCGTCGGATCGGGAACCATGTGATCGTCGACCGGGAAGCCTGTGATCGTCGGACCGGGAAGCATGTATGATGGTACGGTTGTTACTAGATCGGGCAGTCGGGTACTCCGCTATCCTCCCACTCGAATAATCACATAACCGCTTTCTTCCGCGCCAACGGAAACGATTAAGTGTGGATGCATGCATTGATTTAACACAAGGATATACATCTTACTATACAGACTGTGCTTGTTTTAAATTACGGGCTGGTTGATGTTGGGTAAATAGAATAAGATGTGCATGCTGTCATTGTGTTGTCTAGTATATTATTGAAAATATCAAATGTTGCACACGAATCATGTAGAATGTCCAACGGCTTAAACATGCATTTTCTTGTTCATGGCATAACAGTACATATTGGAGGAATAAACATAAATGGTCAGGAAATAAAACAAACACTATATGCTGACGACGGAACATATACAAACAATGGTAATAAAGCTTCTTTTGAACGTTTGATTTATGTTATAAGTGAATTTGGCAAACTGTCAGGATTGAAATTAAATACATCAAAAACCATTATACTCAGAATAGGATCCTTAAGAAATTCAGATATTCAGATGTGTCAAGATAAGAACTTTATATGGACCTCAAAGAAGGCAAAAACACTTGGGAATGTATTTTAGTAATGATAAAGAATTTAATCTTACATCAAATTTGGAACCAAAATTGCAAGAATTTAAAAACTGTTTAAAGCAGTGGCAACATCGTAAGCTTACTTTGATGGGGAAAGTGACAGTTATTAAAACGTTTGCATTACCAAAACTTGTTTATCCATTTACTGTTTTACCGAATCCACCAGCACATATCATTAGTGATATTACAAAATCATTATTTGTATTTATGTGGGACGATAAACCAGAAAAAATCAAGAGAACTACATTATATAAAAATTATGAAAGTGGCGGTTTAAAGTTAACAAACATAACATATTTTTTAAACTCAATAAAAGCTTGTTGGCTTAAGAGAATCTTAGACGACAAAAATAAAGGACTCTGGAAATGTATTTATGCAAAGCAAATAGAGAAATATGGGGGTGAAATGTTACTAGATTGCAATCTGTCTGATAATGATATTCATAACGTCAGTGGTGGTAATTCATTTTTACATGATATTCTAAAGTCATGGTTTAATATTTCTGCACAATTTAGTAATTCTAGTGTTTCTTTTAAACAACATATCATCTGGAATAATTCTGAAATTAAAGTGGAGGGAAACACTGTCTTCTATAGGGATTGGTTCAATAAAGGAATAAAATATGTGGATCAATTATTTAATTTTAGGAATGGTAAATACTCAACATTTGATGACATGATAGAGTTATTTAATTTAAATGAAAAGGATTTCTTAACCTATCATAAACTAAAACACAGTATACCACAATCATACGTAAATAAAATGAACCAACGACTCCTTGCAGAAACAAGAACAGAAACGTTAATTGACAAACTAAAAACCTCAAAAAGCCCCAATCAACTATTATATAAAACACAAATGGACAATTCAGAGATTGAAGGAATTAAATCAGAAAATAAATGGAATATCATACTAGGTAAACAAGATTTTAAATGGAAACGTATTTACTCAGTTCTGTATTTTGCGACAATAGATACGAAGTTAAGAAGTTTTCAATACAAATTCTTGAAGCATATTCTACCGACTAATACACATTTATTAAAATGCAAATTAGTTCCGACAAGTCTTTGTGATTTCTGTAATATGAATGTCGAAAATATTGAACATTTGTTTTGGGAATGCCCATGTGTACAACACATGTGGAAACAACTAAGCACATTTCTAAAAACAAAAAATATAGATGTGGATATAAATTTTGAGGTAATTTGTTTTGGTAAAATAAACAACTCAGTAATAAACAATACAATTAATTTCGTAATTATTCTATGTAAATCTTTTATATATAGAATGAAGTGTAGAAAAGAATTGCCACGTTTTGAATGCTTTAAAAGCTATCTAAATATTAGAATTAATTTAGAACGGGAGATTGCTTTACGAACAGACAAATTAGAAAAATATAACTCCAAGTGGGTAGCGTTTATATAATCAATTAATTCCTCTATTTATGTTTTTTTTTTGGGTGTAATTTGAAAATAAATAAATGGAAACGATCACCCATATGCTTTTTTCTTTTTCTTCACCCTTCTCTTTTTTGCTTTACAATTTATTTTTCAAACTAGGGATACTTATTCAGAAATAACCCTTTTGTGTATATACATGGAAGGCAAACGTCTTATGATATCATTAATGTTGTAACATTGTGTAAATGCTTTTTATGTACATACATGAAAGAAATAAACGGGGTTACTCGAAAAGGGGCCTCAACATTTAAAATTTTTTTTAAAAAAAACAGTACATATTACATATTACATACTTGTAACTATTAAATGTTAATCCACTTTACTTTAACATATTGCAGTATTTCCTTGGTATTTCATTGAAAATGTCTACGTTATTGAATGTGTGTTCATTGGATCTTAATGACGTCAATATATATTTAGAATGATTTGATAGAATGCTTAGAAAAGACAACACTGCCCATTCTGGGGATTATTAATTTATGCCTCGTCTCACTTAAGACTTAAACGAATTCTTGAACTAGAGAATATACTGGAAGAATCAATGTGGATTGAAATTAGAGACCGTTCTCAGACATACTTAATGTGCAATTTATATCGACCTCCAAATGCTACAGTTGATTTATGGGGTAAATTTGATGCTTGCTTAGAAAGAGCGTCCAAAATATCAAACAATATTGTTTTAGTCGAAGATATCAATGAGGATCAACTGAATTACAATAATAATCTATATTACATCCTACTACTAAACAACATGGTTAATACAATATTAATGTACCTACGAGAGTAACAGAACAGTCAAGAACTTTACTAGATCCAGTGGCAATTTCAAGTAACATTACTTCATTACAGTCCGGTAGTTTCGATCATATTAGTGATCATTTCGGTACCTTTGCCTACATTAAAGTCGATATTCAGTTGAAGGATCCTAAACGAAGGGTGTGGAATAATAACCGGGCTGATTTTGAGTCATTCAATAATATAATACGTGCTACTGATTGGTCGTTCATTTATTTCCATAATATAGATATTGCTACTTCACTATATACTGATACATTCTTAAACATAGTAAAGTCATGTATTATAACCGGTTTAGCTACAGTTCGCCCAAACGGCAAACCATGGTAAAATTCAGAAATAAAGAAAACATCTAGACAACGCGACCGACATAAACATTCTGCAATATGAACCGGAAGATTGGGTGACGGGACTAGTTAATTAAGAAACAAATTAAATAATATTAAAAAGCACACTAAAGAATATATGTTCAATAATATTGAATTTACACTAAATGACTTAAACTCAACTAATCCGCGACAATATTGGAACATAGTTAATATGTTGGTGAAAGAAAACTCTGCAAATTGTGAAATGATTCCTCCATTGTGTAACTGTTACTTAACAAATGATCATTCTTATTCGGTTTCAGATTCAGATAAAGCCAATACTCTAAATGACTACTTTACATCCATTTCAACAATAGATGATTCACACATTGATCTGCATACTTTTACTAATAAATCAGATGCATCAATTAGAAGTATATTTATTACTGAACAAGACATTACTGACATTTTGTCAAATTAAATTGTAAATATAGCCAGCGGGCCAGATGGAATTAACCATCGTGTGCTTAAAGAAACTTCTCGCACTACATGTCGCCCACTAAGTATACTTTTTAATAGATCGGTCCAAGAAGAGACGTATCCAGCTATTTGGAATAGTGCAAATGTCATGCCACTTCTCAAATAGGATGCACGCGATATTCCATCTAACTATCGACCTATTTCATTAATTAGTTGTGTAGGGTAATTAATGGAACGAGTTATGTTCAAATATTAATATAACTTTTTACACCAGAATGAAATAATAAATAAGAATCAATTTGGATTTTTGCCAGGACATTCTACAGTATTTCAATTGATCGACATATATAACCAAATAAGCAAAGCTTTTGATGAGGTAAATCAACTTGTATTGTAGTATGTGATATTAGTAAGGCATTTGATCGAGGTTGGCACAGAGGTCTGCGTTTCAAACTTCGACAGTATGGCGTTTCTGGAAACATAATCAACTGAGTATTAGCTATCTAAATGAGCGGAAACAAAAGGGTTTTCTTGGATCAACTTTCTCAAACGAAAAATATCTTAATGCTGTAGTTCCACAAGGTTCGGTCTTGGGGCCATTACTATTTGTAATATACTCAATGACATTGCTGAATCTTTATTCAGTCTAACAAGATTATTTGCTGATGATAGTTCATTGGCAATGACTTCCAAAGATACAAATGTTATTGAAGCTACACTGAATCATGACCTAAACATATCAAAATGGTCTAGTCCGCCTCCGTGGTCGAATGGTTTAGGTCGCTGACTTGTATACCACTTAACCTATCATCACTGATGGTCACGGGTTCGAGCCCCGCTCAGACCGTGTCTCATTTATATGAAAAAGTTGGCAGTTTCTTACGGCGGTTGGTGCACCCAAGTACTGGTTAACCGCTGGAGCCTGCCCAGGAAAGGTAAACTGCCCGCCGGCGATATAGCCCAAAAATGGTGCTGATGCAGGCGTAAAACCCGAAATATAACATAACATATAACATAACAAAATGGTCTAAACAATGGCTAGTAAACTTTAATCAAGCAAAAACAGAAGTCATGTTTCTTTCACTATGTAATGTTAATCGTCCAGTTTAATTGTTTGAGAACACGCAGTTAGGTTTCGTAAATCATCACAAACAGCTCTTTGTGAGGACGGTACGTGGCACAAACATATATCAAACATTACTAATTCTGCCACAAGAATATTAGGATCAATGAGAATGTTAATATTTCAATTAAAACGCTATACCTTAAATCAGATATACATTTCTTATCTTCGACCCATTTTAGAATATGCCTCTATTGTCTGAGATAGCTGTGCATTATATGAAAAGGAATCCGTAGAGAAAATTCAATACGCCAGAATTGTCAACGGGCTTACAAGATATGTCTCTATCGACCGATTTCTTCACGAAATTGGCTGGGTTACACGGAAAATGCAAACATTACTTTTCGTTTATAAACAAAAACTGGAAAAATTACCAAGCTATTTAACCGACTTATTTCCACCATCCGTTGAGGAAACAAACCCATATTGTTTAAGAAACAGTGCAGATTGTATAACTTTAGCAAGGCGTACTGAAATTTATTCGAAATCTATTATACCTTCATCAATACAATTATGGAATGAACTTGATTTTGATATTCGTAATATAAATAACATGTCAGTTATTTAAAGGAAAGCTGAAAGAAATCTTTAAGCCGCCAATAGTATCATCATGTTGTAAATCTAGAGACCGCTGTCAACAGATATATCATTCTCGCATTAGAAATGCTTGTAGCAACCTGAATGCCGATCTGTTTAACAACCATTTACGCGATAACTCAAAATACCCGTATCAGCTCAATGAAAACGAGGATGCGAAACACTATATAATATTATGTCGTTGTCTATTTTATGTAAAATACTATTCATAAGCACACGTACACATCACCCTTTAAGCACAAGAAACCTACTGTTTGGTTTCGAAAATTTAATGCACGAAGAAAATGAGTATATTTTCAAACAAGTTCAAACTTATATCAATTCTACAAGGCGCTTTGGGCAAAGACATACCTAACTATATTATAAAGATATGCTGTTCTCTCTAGAGGATGTTTGCCTGGGTGAGACTGCGGGTTTGGTTGGCTGGGGACATTGTACGCACGGTGTGGCACTGGGAACATGTAGTAGTTGCGAACTTCATATCCAAATGCTTTTCATTTGTGTGCACCTTTTTTTTTTCATATCCATTATTATCCCCATTAATTGTAATTAAAAAAATAATATCTTAATGCAATGCTCTTCTCTTTGTTAATTACAATCTAGTATATTGGGGTGGGCCGACACTAATGTTGTTAAAACTTGTGGCACAACCATTTTGCTTCTCCATATATATACATACTGATAATGTTTGTGCCATATATCTTATTTAATTCATCTGTAACATGTTTGTACATTTGAGTTGTATTGTACTTTGTATATAAAGAATGCAATGAAATATGATTAAGCTAAATCTTGGTGTTTTCCTTCATTAATGCTTCTCGAGTTACGTTTTCAAAGTTGCACATGTTAATAATATGTTCGAAAAATCGGCACATTCTTAGCAAGACATGGACACACATGTTAGTTTCACATGACCTTGAAATGTCAACCTCAAAGTCACAGGCTATGCTTATTTGAAAGGTCATAAGAGTATAGCATGCATGCCCAGTCACAGGCATTGACCAAATTCTCCCATATCTACCAACCATCTATATATCCACAACGTTTAATCAAATTCCGTCAACAACTATTTGAGTTATCCTGTAGAAAGACGGACAGACGAGAACAGTGGAAGATGGAGTTTTCTTTCATTGAGACAACCCTATCATTCATTGGAAAGCATAAAGGAAAATAGAGTAAATCGGCATATATCAGACACAACCAATCATGCCTGGAGGTCATAAAGTTCGGTCTCAAGCCTCTGCAGGCAGACAATCCCAGAATCAACCAATCAAATTACTTGAGTTTGAGACGTGAGAAAAGTGTCAATAGCATCGGACACAGCTATGTGTAATTAGGTATGGTTTTATGAAGGACAGTCACAGATAATAGAGAAACGGACACAGACATGACTGTTTGACAAGCTGCTTTTTCATAGAAACTCTTTGAAAAACAGTCGGGCAACATGCAACTGTTACATTCCAGAAACCAGTGACATAGACCTGTATCTCGACTTAGAACACTGGTGTGACGTCATAACTTTGTACTTGCAGTTCATTATTATTAAATGTTGTTTGGGGTTTTTTTTTAATTCCATTTTTTATTTCTCTATCAACATACATAAATACAAAATCAATATATGTTAACAATGCAATGTACTAACATAAATTAATGTCTTTTATATAAGTATTTCCATGCTAAATCGAAGATACATTAAATATTGAAATAGAGAGGGAGAGAGAGAAATCTAGTAGAGGAGAAATCGTGTGGATGGTTGAGTATCTACTATAACATTTAAAGATTAGTTAATTAATGTGGTTCAGAAACGGTCTCCATTTTAGCGTGAAAGTAGTATGCTTGTTATTGAACAATGCAATTGTTTCCTCTATTTTTATGTTATACTTAAATATGCAACAAAATGGACACCGGTTGGTATACTCTTCTCACATTTACATTTGAATATGAAGTATTTATCAAGCAGTATAATGTAATTAATGTTCATTTCATATATTTTGTTATTGTGGCTGAAATTACAAAGCGAAATGCATTCATAATTTAATTAAACTAAATCATCTTTTCTTAAAAATATTCTCAAAATGTCTGTCATTTTATCCAGAAATCCTGTATAAGATGACATTCCCATAACATATGAACGTTAGAATCATTTTACATTGTGCAAAAATCACACAATTGCGACACAACTATATTACATTTAAATAGGAAACTGTTGTTCGAAATAATATGCATTATGTATTTATATTGAAATTCTTTCAGTTTAGTTTCAATAGTTACTTTAATGGGTTGTGTGAATATTTTCTTCCAGTTAATATCGACTAAAGATAAGTTATTTTCCCATTTTTTGGCTTGCTTAATAATCTGAGGCTTAGATCTTTTTGTTAACATTGCATAAATAAGTTTACATACATTGTGTATGTTCATTAATTTTTGTTATTACATTTTTAGGAGATGTATATGTTATTGGTTCTGATCTTAACTGTAACTTCCATGTTTGGGGTACACTTGTCACAAGAGTGTAGTATTTCAAATATTCTCCCGGGGTGATATCATAGAGCTGCATTATTTGTGGAAATGAATAAAATTGGTTTTGTCTGTAATTGTATATATGTTCTATATATTGAATCCACTTATTAAGCCAGTCTTTATAAAACAAATGTGGAATCATCATGTTTCTTTATGTACGAATTGTTCCAAAGTAGTTGTTCGGATATGTTTTCTACTGTTTCCACGTAATTTTCACTTGACCATGCCTTTAATATTTCTTTTAAAAACTAAGATTTCATTTCAAAACGTGAAATGTCAGTTGAACTAACATTACTTTTGTAGTTATTTCCATATTTCTCCAGCATATTTTCATACATTTGTACCCATTTTGATTCTTTTTGAAATATTATTCGTTTTATCCAACTAGCCTTTAGTGATGTAACAAAGTTTTCTATATCCAACATGTTACCCCCCCCCCCTTCATAGTCTTGGATGATTTGTTTTCTGGCTATTTTATCAGGTTTATTATTCCACACAAATTTATACATGACATTTTTTTAATTCTTTAAGTGTATGGTCATTTGGATTATTTAAAACTGATATATAAGTTTTGGGAAAGCAAATGTTTTAATACTGTTATTTTTCCTATTAAAGACAGGTTCCATTTGTTCCATTTGTTCAAACAATGTTCGAACGATAGCATTTTATTTGTTACGTTAAGATGTAGTATTGACATTATTACTGCATGTTATTCCCACGTAGTTGCTTTCTCTGACGTCCAATTAAATTTCTTGTTTTTACAGTATATTCTTTCACTATGTCTCATCAAACCTACTCTGAGAACTATTATTATTATCATTATTATTAATTTTGGGACTGCTTTCAAAAGTCTGAGATGTGAGAAAGGCGTCATTAGGTTTGAATTTATGAAGAAGTACAGTCAAAGGTTTAAAGAATTACCTTACGTTTTAGAGTTCCGTTCAATCCACATATCACGATATAAATGTATGTTTGTGTATATTTCTCAATATATATTACATGTATCCTGACATACATATGTTTAAACCAAAGGTAATAGAGAAACTTAACACATACTTGACTGTTGGACAAGGTGCTTTGTTTAATAGAAACACTACATATGAAAGGCGTTCGGGCACCAATCAACCGATACATTCCAGGAACCATAGACATGTGATTGTCGGGAACAGTGTTCAGTGGCCGACTGAAATCGAGTATACAGACGGATCTGTAGTCCAGTGGTTAACACGATGGACTGCGATTCCAGGGATCGCAGGTACGACCCCGCGTCTGACCCTAACACAATTAACAGTCGGGACCTTAAAACATACGCATTTAAGCCGATTGTCGTCCAGGTAATTGACGTATTTATATTGACGTATATAATAGCGTAGTCGCAAAGTACATACTAAACAGACTGGTAATCCAGGGATCGCAAGTTCGATCCCCCGTCTGACCCTAATAAAATTAACAGTCTTTTAGATAGGATTTTAAACCGAGATCTCGTGTCGGTGCTTTTGTGTGTGTTTTTACGTTTATTGATCGTCGCTACCGGTTGCCCATATGAGCGACGCCTCCTGAAGAGATTAGTCATTTTAGATTGTTGGAGGATAGTGCAATGATACAGACAGAGACCCGTTCCAGAGTCTCCTCTGGTTCTTTTACGTGCACGGTGTAAAGCACCGACACGAGACCTCGGTTTAACGTCCCATCTGAAAGACTGTTAATTGTATTAGGGTCAGACGGGGGATCAAACCTGCGATCCCTGGATTACCAGTCCAGTGTGTTACCACTGGACTACAGATCCGTCGGTGCTTTACATGGTGCATGGGCCTTTAAAGTAAGTTAACATGACATGCATATAAATATTTGCTTTATTGTTACATACTTAATTAGATAAATTGATATAGTGATTTGCTGTGGCCATAGTTTTCATACGAATAACAATTCGATATAACTATTATATTTGTATAATTAAAATCAGGTAACAATAGATTTACCCAACAATTAGGGATGTAATAAAGTATAAGAAGGCTGTATATATGTCAAACATGCTCTATTTATGTCATTTCGTGTCATATTATTAACTTAGTAAGTCGTTCTTCTAGTATTGATATGTTATTAAAATGATATAACTTTATTTATGTATAATATAAGTGTCTGTAAATGCAGATTAAAACCCATCTGCCCCATCTGTGTAATAAAGTCGACCGACCTCACAAATGAAATGACTACAATCAAATAGTTCCAAATACTTTTGTTATATTTGTTTATTTATAATAGTCCGTTAATTTTAGGAACATCAATTCATGGGGTGAAATGTTAATGGTTTGTCCTTGGAAAAATATGTTTGTTGTTGGGCTTTGTATGCAAAACAATCACTACGCAGTAATCACATACATGTATATACATATACATCATTATACACCTGCCAAACTAGATGTCATTAACATTTTAGAACGAGTTGCAATGTTTTTCGGCAATGCATGTGAAAACAATGGAGTCTGTCTTACAAGTAAGTAATGCCGTTGATGTATGACATATTTCTTTTCGTAACTATGTTCATATTTTCTGACTTTGTGCGGTGACCCACTTCCCCAAATTTCTGCAAGCAGCAACTCACGGTCGATGAACAACTATTGCGTATTAGCAATTTCCGTTCTTCACAAAGTGATACGCACTACATACAGCAATGGATGACCCACGGTCGATGAACAACTATTGCGTATTAGCAATTTCCGTTCTTCACAAAGAGATAAGCACTACATACAGCAATGGATGACCCACGGTCGATGAACAACTATTGCATATTAGCAATTTCCAGCAATGGATGACTCACGGTCACAGATAGCCATTGCGTATTAGCAAATTCCGTTCTTCACAAAGTGATAAGCACTACATACAGCAATGGATGACTCACGGTCACAGATAGCCATTGCGTATTAGCATATTCCGTTCCTCACAAAGTGATAAGCACTACATACAGCAATGGATGACTCACGGTCACAGATAGCCATTGCGTATTAGCAAATTCCGTTCTTCACAAAGTGATAAGCACTACATACAGCAATGGATGACCCACGGTCGATGAACAACTATTGCGTATTAGCAATTTCCAGCAATGGATGACTCACGGTCACAGATAGCCATTGCGTATTAGCAAATTACGTTCTTCACAAAGTGAT
>CM026391.1:1845737-1881153 GCA_014843695.1 Archivesica marissinica
ATAACAAACTTACCCCTCACATGCTTTGCATTTACTAATGTCCGTAGATATATAACAAACTTACCCCTCACAGGCCCCTTCACATTTACTAATGTCCGTAGATATATAACAAACTTACCCCTCACAGGCCCCCTCACATTTACTAATGTCCGTAGATATATAACAAACTTACCCCTCACAGGCCCCCATTGCATTTACTAATGTCCGTAGATATATAACAAACTTACCCCTCACAGCCCCCTCACATTTACTAATGTCCGTAGATATATAACAAACTTACCCCTCACAGGCTTTGCATTTACTAATGTCCGTAGATCTATAACAAACTTACCCCTCACAGCCTTTGCATTTACTAATGTCCGTAGATATATAACAAACTTACCCCTCACAGCCCCCCTCACATTTACTAATGTCCGTAGATATATAACAAACTTACCCCTCACAGGCCCCCTCACATTTACTAATGTCCGTAGATATATAACAAACTTACCCCTCACAGGCCCCCTCACATTTACTAATGTCCGTAGATATATAACAAACTTACCCCTCACAGCCCCCCTCACATTTACTAATGTCCGTAGATATATAACAAACTTACCCCTCACAGGCTTTGCATTTACTAATGTCCGTAGATATATAACAAACTTACCCCTCACAGCCCCCTCACATTTACTAATGTCCGTAGATATATAACAAACTTACCCCTCACAGGCCCTCACATTTACTAATGTCCGTAGATATATAACAAACTTACCCCTCACAGCCCCCTCACATTTACTAATGTCCGTAGATATATAACAAACTTACCCCTCACAGGCCCCCTCACATTTACTAATGTCCGTAGATATATAACAAACTTACCCCTCACAGCCCCCCTCACATTTACTAATGTCCGTAGATATATAACAAACTTACCCCTCACAGGCCCCCTCACATTTACTAATGTCCGTAGATATATAACAAACTTACCCCTCACAGCCCCCCTCACATTTACTAATGTCCGTAGATATATAACAAACTTACCCCTCACAGGCCCCCTCACATTTACTAATGTCCGTAGATATATAACAAACTTACCCCTCACAGGCCCCCATTGCATTTACTAATGTCCGTAGATCTATAACAAACTTACCCCTCACAGGCCCCCTCACATTTACTAATGTCCGTAGATATATAACAAACTTACCCCTCACAGGCCCCCTTTGCATTTACTAATGTCCGTAGATATATAACAAACTTACCCCTCACAGCCCCTCACATTTACTAATGTCCGTAGATATATAACAAACTTACCCCTCACAGCCCCCTACATTTACTAATGTCCGTAGATATATAACAAACTTACCCCTCACAGGCCCCCTCACATTTACTAATGTCCGTAGATATATAACAAACTTACCCCTCACAGCCCCCTCACATTTACTAATGTCCGTAGATATATAACAAACTTACCCCTCACAGGCCCCTCACATTTACTAATGTCCGTAGATATATAACAAACTTACCCCTCACAGCCCCCCTCACATTTACTAATGTCCGTAGATATATAACAAACTTACCCCTCACAGGCCCTCACATTTACTAATGTCCGTAGATATATAACAAACTTACCCCTCACAGCCCCCTCACATTTACTAATGTCCGTAGATATATAACAAACTTACCCCTCACAGGCCCCCTCACATTTACTAATGTCCGTAGATCTATAACAAACTTACCCCTCACATGCTTTGCATTTACTAATGTCCGTAGATATATAACAAACTTACCCCTCACAGGCCCCCTCACATTTACTAATGTCCGTAGATATATAACAAACTTACCCCTCACATGCCCCCTTACATTTACTAATGTCCGTAGATATATAACAAACATACCCCTCACATGCCCCCATTGCATTTACTAATGTCCGTAGATATATAACAAACATACCCCTCACATTCCCCCATTGCATTTACTAATGTCCGTAGATATATAACAAACTTACCTCTCACAGGCTTTGCATTTACTAATGTCCGTAGATCTATAAGAAACTTACCCCTCACAGACTTTGCATTTACTAATGTCCGTAGATATATAACAAACTTACCCCTCACAGCCCCCCTCACATTTACTAATGTCCGTAGATATATAACAAACTTACCCCTCACATGCCCCCTCACATTTACGAATGTCCGTAGATATATAACAAACTCACCCCTCAAAGCCCCTTTCACATTTACTAATGTCCGTAGATATATAACAAACTTACCCCTCACAGGCCCCCTCACATTTACTAATGTCCGTAGATATATAACAAACTTACCCCTCACAGCCCCCTTCACATTTACTAATGTCCGTAGATATATAACAAACTTACCCCTCACAGGCCCCCTCACATTTACTAATGTCCGTAGATATATAACAAACTTACCCCTCACAGGCCCCCTCACATTTACTAATGTCCGTAGATATATAACAAACTTACCCCTCACAGCCCCCTCACATTTACTAATGTCCGTAGATATATAACAAACTTACCCCTCACAGGCCCCCTCACATTTACTAATGTCCGTAGATATATAACAAACTTACCCCTCACAGCCCCCCTCACATTTACTAATGTCCGTAGATATATAACAAACTTACCCCTCACAGGCCCCCTCACATTTACTAATGTCCGTAGATATATAACAAACTTACCCCTCACAGGCCCCCTTCACATTTACTAATGTCCGTAGATATATAACAAACTTACCCCTCACAGGCCCCCCTCACATTTACTAATGTCCGTAGATATATAACAAACTTACCCCTCACAGGCCCCCTCACATTTACTAATGTCCGTAGATATATAACAAACTTACCCCTCACAGCCCCCCTCACATTTACTAATGTCCGTAGATATATAACAAACTTACCCCTCACAGGCTTTGCATTTACTAATGTCCGTAGATCTATAACAAACATACCCCTCACAGGCTTTGCATTTACTAATGTCCGTAGATCTATAACAAACATACCCCTCACATGCCCCCATTGCATTTACTAATGTCCGTAGATATATAACAAACTTACCCCTCACAGGCTTTGCATTTACTAATGTCCGTAGATCTATAACAAACTTACCCCTCACAGGCTTTGCATTTACTAATGTCCGTAGATATATAACAAACTTACCCCTCACAGCCCCCCTCACATTTACTAATGTCCGTAGATATATAACAAACTTACCCCTCACAGGCCTTCCATTTACTAATGTCCGTAGATATATAACAAACTTACCCCTCACAACCCCCCTCACATTTACTAATGTCCGTAGATATATAACAAACTTACCCCTCACATGCCCCTCACATTTACTAATGTCCGTAGATATATAACAAACTTACCCCTCACAGCCCCCTCACATTTACTAATGTCCGTAGATATATAACAAACTTACCCCTCACAGCCCCCCTCACATTTACTAATGTCCGTAGATATATAACAAACTTACCCCTCACAGGCCCCCTCACATTTACTAATGTCCGTAGATATATAACAAACTTACCCCTCACAGGCCCTCTTTGCATTTACTAATGTCCGTAGATATATAACAAACTTACCCCTCACAGGCCCCTCACATTTACTAATGTCCGTAGATATATAACAAACTTACCCCTCACAGGCCCCCTCACATTTACTAATGTCCGTAGATATATAACAAACTTACCCCTCACAGGCCCCCTCACATTTACTAATGTCCGTAGATATATAACAACTTACCCCTCACAGCCCCCTTGCATTTACTAATGTCCGTAGATATATAACAAACTTACCCCTCACAGCCCCCCTCACATTTACTAATGTCCGTAGATATATAACAAACTTACCCCTCACAGCCCCCTCACAACACCAATATAACAAATACCCCTCACAGCTTCATTTACTAATGTCCGTAGATATATAACAAACTTACCCCTCACAGGCTTTACATTTACTAATGTCCGTAGATCTATAACAAACTTACCCCTCACAGGCTTTGCATTTACTAATGTCCGTAGATATATAACAAACTTACCCCTCACAGCCCCCTCACATTTACTAATGTCCGTAGATATATAACAAACTTACCCCTCACAGGCCCCCTCACATTTACTAATGTCCGTAGATATATAACAAACTTACCCCTCACAGCCCCCCTCACATTTACTAATGTCCGTAGATATATAACAAACTTACCCCTCACAGGCCCCCTCACATTTACTAATGTCCGTAGATCTATAACAAACTTACCCCTCACAGGCCCCCTCACATTTACTAATGTCCGTAGATATATAACAAACTTACCCCTCACAGGCCCCTTTGCATTTACTAATGTCCGTAGATCTATAACAAACTTACCCCTCACAGGCCCCCTCACATTTACTAATGTCCGTAGATATATAACAAACTTACCCCTCACAGGCCCCCTCACATTTACTAATGTCCGTAGATATATAACAAACTTACCCCTCACATGCCCCCTCACATTTACTAATGTCCGTAGATATATAACAAACTTACCCCTCACAGGCCCCCTCACATTTACTAATGTCCGTAGATATATAACAAACTTACCCCTCACAGCCCCCTCACATTTACTAATGTCCGTAGATATATAACAAACTTACCCCTCACAGGCCCCCTCACATTTACTAATGTCCGTAGATATATAACAAACTTACCCCTCACAGCCCCCTCACATTTACTAATGTCCGTAGATATATAACAAACTTACCCCTCACAGGCCCCCTCACATTTACTAATGTCCGTAGATATATAACAAACTTACCCCTCACAGCTTTGCATTTACTAATGTCCGTAGATATATAACAAACTTACCCCTCACAGGCCCCCTCACATTTACTAATGTCCGTAGATATATAACAAACTTACCCCTCACAGCCCCCTCACATTTACTAATGTCCGTAGATATATAACAAACTTACCCCTCACATGCCCCCTCACATTTACTAATGTCCGTAGATATATAACAAACTTACCCCTCACATGCCCCCTCACATTTACTAATGTCCGTAGATATATAACAAACTTACCCCTCACAGGCTTCACATTTACTAATGTCCGTAGATATATAACAAACTTACCCCTCACAGCCTTGCATTTACTAATGTCCGTAGATATATAACAAACTTACCCCTCACAGCCCCCCTCACATTTACTAATGTCCGTAGATATATAACAAACTTACCCCTCACAGCCCCCCTCACATTTACTAATGTCCGTAGATATATAACAAACTTACCCCTCACAGGCCCCCTCACATTTACTAATGTCCGTAGATATATAACAAACCCTCACAGGCCCCCTCACATTTACTAATGTCCGTAGATATATAACAAACTTACCCCTCACATGCCCCCATTGCATTTACTAATGTCCGTAGATATATAACAAACTTACCCCTGGCAAGCACCCTCACATTTACTAATGTCCGTCGATATATAACAAACTTACCCCTCACAGCCCCCCTCACATTTACTAATGTCCGTCGATATATAAGTAGAATCACATGCTACCACATTCCGATCTAAATCCCATTGATAAAACTCCAATCACGAACGTATCCGTATTTTTTATTCTTGGACAACATTTTAATATATACCAACATTTATTAAATTATAGCGGCATGTTCTTGGATCACCCACTAGCTACCGATATTCTAATTCCACGTGCTTATTCTAGTATACATGCGCACGAAATGTCCGTGGGACACGAGCTACAGATAAATATAGCGAAGCATAATTTTCCCACGGTATTTGCATATTAGGCCAGTATGAATAAATCACTTGAATGTCGTCCCAACCCACATCGGTATACTTTGCTTGAAGTGATATTTGATCTACAATAAAGGTGGCTTTGGATGATTGTCTGTACATAAGCTTAATTTAGCCCCATTGCGTTGAACTTGCTAGCGATTCGTACTAATCATAATTATTATTTATGATTGGTACGCAAACACGCCCACAATCAGTAATCGCTAGCAAGTTCAACGCAATGGGGCTAATATAAGCTTATATATATATGTAAAATAATTGATAATCTACAATTATGATTCGAGTTTGTACTGATCATGTTGTTACTTGCTTGTAACCTGCTTGAAATAAAATGGTCTGTCTGTCTGTCTGTCTGTCTGTCTGTATGTCTGTCTGTCTGTCTGTCTGTCTGTCTGTCTGTCTGTCTGTCTGTCTGTCTGTCTGTCTGTCTGTCTGTCTGTCTGTCTGTCTGTCTGTCTGTCTGTCACATAACTTTATAGAATACTCTAGAATCCCCCTTTAAATATATGGATATACCGGATACATAACGTTATAGAATATTGTAGCGTCACCCTTTATATATATATGTATATAGATATACCTGATACATAACGTTATAGAATATTGTAGTTTCCACCTTTAAATATATGTATATGGATATACCTGATACATAACGTTATAGAATATTGCAGTGTCCACCTTTAAATATATGTATATGGATATAGCTGATACATAACGTTATAGAATATTGTAGCGTCCACCTTTAAATATATGTATATACCTGCTGCATAACGTTATAGAATATTGTAGTTTCCACCTTTAAATATATGCATATGGATATAACTGATACATAACGTTATAGAATATTGTAGTGTCCACCTTTAAATATATGTATATGGATATACCTGATGCATAACGTTATAGAATATTGTAGATTCCACCTTTAAATATATGTATATGGATATACCTGATACATAACGTTATAGAATAGTGTAGTGTCCACCTTTAAATATATGTATATGTATATATCTGATACATAACGTTATAGAATATTGTAGCGCCCCACTTTAAATATATGTATATGTAGTTCATATGAAGCAGATAAAACCATAATTTGTTCCCATTTGCAATACATGTAATTATATAACACATTTACTCATTGGATACCATATTTATATAACACACATAATCATTGGACGAAATATTTATATAACACATTTAATCATTGGACGACAGATTTATACAACACATTTAATCATTGGATGACAGATTTATATAACACATTTACTCATTGGATAACATATTTATATAATACATTTAATCTTTGGACGACATGATTCGAAATATGACACAATATCACCTCGTTTTATCACATAAATGTTATTTAGTTTTGTATCCAATGGATACACATTCTGCTCATGGAACAGTCTACGTGTTATAATACCGATTGCTGATTGGTCAAATCTGTGGCACCGCCCATCGTAATCAAGTTGCATGTGACATTTCAGTTTCTGCAAACTACCGGCAGGCGAAATACAGTCTCTGTTTAATGCACATATCGCCCATGCTTGAACAACGGCACGTGACAAGCGATCGTAGTGAAACATCACTGTTGTAGCCCAGGTCTCACCAAACGGTCTAAATTTGCATCTGTCTTCTCCAAAATAATTAAACGTTCTTACGTCTGTTTGTTTTGTTAGACTAAGCTTTACTCTATCGGAGGTGGACACGGTGTATAGCATACTGTATTCCCTAGCATAGGCTATAGCAGAGTCAATATCAGTGGTGGTAAACCGAATCGAACTGTCCATCCACCACACGAAGCCATATTCCATCAGCAATTGCTGAAAATAAGCAATGCAGTTCTTTATATTATCATAATTATATAGACAATATCCAGATTTGTAACCAACATCGTTATAACAGGGCTAATTGTAGAGGGCGATTTGGGCGAACTATTTGCCCTAGGAACCTGGCTTTGCCCCCTGGGGCCCACTTCTCCCGAAAAGATACACTGGCCCATTATAAAGCACTCCTTCTATTCAAATGTTGTAGATAATGGTGATGCTGTGCATTTAACCATATTTTGTTGATGTTTATTACATAACCCCAAGGACGCGATCGCGCGCTTTCTCACTTCTCCATAAAGGATCAGTATATAAACTAACCAGCTATCCGCCGTCTTTACAGAACTCAGCATTGCTGTCGTCATATAGGGAAGTTAATTGAGGTTACTCATACTGAGTCGATGCGGTTTCTTCGGTTCCAGTAGCAAATCTGACATCAGAGAAACCCTTGACCCATTACCCTGCCGTGAGCTGTGTCTTGGTGTGGACGTGCACTGTATGTAGGTTAGACCTGTCTTACTGGGCAACACACAAATACGTATTATGCATATTGTATATTAATTGAACATTTTGGTGAGTTATTGCAAGTATATTTACCTGAACAATGATAGGTTTAAATGCGTATGTATGAAGGGTTCGGACATGAGATGGAAACTGTTCGAATAGAAATCTCCGTAACTCACACTTGCATTTCTTCTGCACCTGTAATATAGCGCATAACTGTTTAATTATTCAGCCCGTATCTGTTGTCGCTGACTTGTATACCACTTTAACCTATCATTACTGATGGTTACGGGTTCGAACCCCGCTCAGGCCATGTCTCATTTATATGAAAAAGATGGCAGTTTCTTACGGAGGTTGGTGCACAAATACTGGTTAACCGCTGGAGCCTGCCCAGGAAAGGTGTTGTTAGGTAAACTGCCCGTCGCTCAAATGGATAACCCGTAGCGACGTTTATTAAATAATAAATTAAATAAAATAATTATTGCCTTTTAGAATATATCAATTATAAGACTATATCAATTCTTAGAATATATCAAGAATGTATCAGGGCCTCGACGTTGTCGTGGTATACCTGGTACGGTGGTTTCAAAATATAGTAATAACAGTTATAAACACCTATTCCATACAATATTCGCATTACAGGTAAGCCATGTTGTTAGAATTAAACAATATGTCATAATACATGTAAGATGTCGTATATTGTCTTCATATTCCATACAATATTAGCATTACAGGTAAGCCAGGTTGTTAGAATTAAACAATACGTCATAATACATGTAAGATGTCGTATATTGTCTTCATATTCCATACAATATTCGCATTTAAAGTATAAATCTAGTACATTAAGTGCTAATTATACGAGCATTTAGTCCCCTAAGTCACCCAGTGCAACTCCATATATACAATGAACGGAAATAGCAATCAATTAAATTACAATCATAGCTCATGAATGTATCAAATTAAGGAACTCAATATGCATATAAATGATCGTATACACACAGTCACTATGCTACCACACATCCAATGTAAACTATATGTTGTGATTGTTATATGCTGTACGTTGATGAGACTGAAATAAAGAATATAATATACACTAAAACATACCATCTCTGCTTGCCTGGTTGTCATCCCAAGATCGTAGACAATGATATGCACATCTTTCTCGTACTTTGGATTAAACAAAAAACGCTTGTGTAGCGACAAAAATAATCCTTGGGATTGTGGGTAATATCGCTTGTCAAAGGCGGTCACGAAAACCGGAAACTGTTTCATACCAAATGGTTTAGTCATATTGACGCCGATTTTCAACAAATATTCGTCTGCTACACCTCGCGGATAATTCTGTATTACCTTCAGATTAGCTTCCAGTGTTGTGTTGAACGTTTCATTACACAAGAAAGACAGACCTGAAACAGGAACTACAACTATCTCATTCGAAATATCTCTATTGTTTGTAATTAAACGAGCTTGGTTGTCATAAATCAAAATGAAATAAAACTAAATCAATATATTAATCTCGTATTGAAAATGCCACCAAAATAATGTTATTGACTATAAAACTGTGTTTAGTTTAATCATATTGTATGTAATGCCATTTCTTGCTAATTTCGCTAATGTTGGAATAAAACATCTATCTATGTCAATAGATTTAGGAAACTTTCTTATTACAAAATCATGTATTGCCTTTAAACTAGTTCCATGTGTGTTGAGCTCATTCGAATTCCAACATTTAGCTTAATGCTACAATAAACACTTATAGCTGTAAATTAAAGTCCCTATATGTTATAAATTGAAGCTTTCAGAATATTAATCTATATAAATAAATAATTATATTTATGTATTAATACTAAATTTAATATTAGCTGGGTATATCTTAATAAGTTCATAAGAGATGTTTGTTGTGTTATGTATAAACATAGTAACAAACGTATAGTGAATACTATATGTCATGCAAAAACCTAATGGGCCTTTAAGGTATCTTAACATCTGATGCATACTTAATTAGATATATTGATATATATATATATATATATATATATATTGGCAACAGATGTGTTTTGTATCATTTAATGCTTACTAAAATATATGTTATGTTATGTTATATAGTGATTTTCTGTCGCCATATTTATTCATATGTATACCATATGGCTGTGCGACCTTCTGGGTTTGAATAAATAAACGTTATATAAATAAATATATAATGAAGTGAAATAGCGACTAATGATTTAAAACATAATAAAGAAATTTGGCGAATTGCTTTTTACATCAATTTATTCTATGCGAAAATAGTACATGTTATAGATGTTTGCTGTGTTATTTATAACCATACTAACAAAAGTATAGTGAAAAGTATGTGCCATGCAAAAACAATATGGGCCTTTAAAGTATGTTAACATGTCAGGCATAAAAATACTGGCATTACGTCAACATTGTGTCCTCTACACGTGACAATGAATTTTCAACTTTTGAGTATTTAGATTGTAATGTAAATATTAAGTCCTATTCATTACGCTTATCAGTAATGCACAGACCACCCCCCAAATAAAGAAAATGGTTTGAAAACTAACGTATTTCTTGAAGACGAATGGCCACTGTTCTCAAATACGCCACCATTGACAAAAATATCATAATCACTGGAGATTGAAACTTTCATTTGGATAACTACTCTAAACCGTGATGCAATAACATTTAACAGTACTCTACAATCCTGTGACATGACACAACATGTGAAAGAGCCTACCGTCGTCCGTGGTCACATCCTGGATGTGGTCATTACTAGGGAAAATGACAAAACTGTGTCAGAAGTAATGGTCACTGACCCAGGTTTTTCAGATAACTCGGGCAAAGTGACAAGAGACCACTTCGTAGTCATGTTTCACGCAAGAGCGGCGAAACCGGCTCCTGTACGAAAAACAGTGTCGTATAGAAAATTCCGTTCAATAGATGTAGATACTTTCAAAAGTGACATCATGGCATCAGAAAAACTTCGTAATAGTTTGCAATGCACGGATGCTGACGATCATGTCAGCATATACAACAGTGAACTTTCTGCATTGGTTGATAAACACGCCCCTTTACGTACAAAAACGATTACATTAAGGCCTTCATGTCCCTGGTTTACAGAGGAACTCCACGATGCCAAACATGTAACGCGTACATTTACACGAGGTACAACAGTCTGCGTACAGGAAGTTTCATTCCACGGAAACTGCCTTACTGAAAGTCCAAAACTCCAATCTTTGGACCAGAACAATGCTACAATCCTTGTGCTTTTGGACCTATCTGCTGCATTTGATAACATCGACCATAGAACACTTTTACAGCGTCTCGAATTTCATTTTGGACTTACTGGAAAACCTCTCCAATGGATATCATCTTATCTTACCGACCGTTATCAAGCAGTATGTATCGATGGAAAACTATCCAACTCAGTACTCATGAATTTCAGTGTTCCACAGGGGTCTGTTTTAGGCCCGAAATTGTACACTATGTATACCAAGCCTGTAGGATCCATTTGTAAACACCATGGACTGAACCATCACTTTTATGCTAACGATTCCCAGCTTTACCTTTCATTCAAACCAACCGTGCAAGCCTCACAAGCAGAGGCGCTACTTCGAGTGGAAAACTGTCTACAAGACATTGTTGCTTGGATGCATGCCAATATGTTAAAACTCAATACTGATAAAACTGAAATGATTTTGTTTTCTAGTCAGCGAAATTTTCAACACATTGAAAACATAAATGTGAAAGTAGGAGACTCAAATACAGAACCATCAACATGTGTGAGAAATCTAGGGGCTTTCCTAGACTCAAGAATGGATATGGACAAACATGTAAATTCCGTGACAAAATCATGTTATGTGCAGATCCGGCGGATTGGACACATTCGGCAGTATTTAACAACAGACGCCACGAAAACTCTCATAAACTACTCATAAACTCACTCGTTAAATCCAGGCTCGACTACTGTAATTCACTTTTGTACGGCGTGTCAAACAACACTTCCAATATATACTGAGTCAAAAAAGAAACGATACCAAACTAAAAATGACGTAAAACGGATAAAACCATAGAAAGGTTTAATATATTATTACGTATCAGTACCGGGTATCTTATTGCAACGTCAGCCAACCATAAACACAGGTAAATAAAAACCCGATAATCCTGGAACGCCGAATTTCCGATTTGCACGTGCTCCTCAACAAAGACAACTTCCTGCACATGTACAAATCGGAAAACTGGTTTATTGTACTGGTATTGCATTATCATCGAGGAAAAACACCTTACATACCCATTGTTACCTCAAACAAAATGCCTAGTCTAAACCGCAATCAGAGAATGCGTGCCATTGGCATGCTTGACGGCGGTTTACGTCAGCGTGACGTCGCAAATCGACTCGGGGTTACGCGGATCTACTTCGACGTTATCGAACACATGGATCGGTGGACGACGGTCCAAGATCTGGTCGACCACGTGTGACGACGCGTGAACAGGACCGTCACATTCGGACTTCACATTTACGTGACCGGTTCCTACCTGCTACGCACACAGCTGCCGTTACTCCTGGGATGACCAACACTCGCATCAGTGCACAAACCATCAGGAACCGGCTCGGTGAACGTGGCATTCGTTCATATCGGCCATACGTTGGACCCATCCTGACACGACGTCACCGTGACGTACGGCGGGAATGGACGACGGAACGTGCTCGCTGGACTCGGTTACAGTGGAATTCGGTGATGTTTAGCGATGAATCGCGGTTCTGTTTGCGTCAAGCGGATGGCAGAGAGCGGGTATATCGCAGACGCGGTGAACGTTACGCCGACGCATGTGTACGTCAGGTCGATCTGTTCTGGGGCGGAAGCGTTATGGCGTGGGGCGGTATCACCTTCGGCAGTCGCACTGAACTGTTAGTGGTGGACGGGAACCTAAACGCCCAGCGGTACTGTGATGAGATCCTTGCGCCAGTTGTTGTGCCGTTCTTTAACGCCAACAGTTATATGTTATGATTCGGGTTTTACGCCTGCATCAGCACCAACTTGGGCTATTTCGCCGGCGGGCAGTTTACCTAACAACACCTTTCCTGGGCAGGCTCCAGCGGTTAACCAGTACTTGGGTGCACCAACCTCCGTAAGAAACTGCCAACTTTTTCATATAAATGAGACACGGCCTGAGCGGGGCTCGAACCCGTGACCATCAGTGATGATAGGTTACAGTGGTATACAAGTCAGCGACCTTAACCACTCGACCACGGAGGCGGACTTAACGCCAACAGAAACGTCACACTGTTCCAACGGGAGAACGCCAGGTGTCATACTGCTCGGATTTCCACCACATTATTGGAGCAGAACAATATTGAAACCCTGCCGTAACCTGCTTTGTCACGAGACTTGTCACCCATAGAACATGTGTGGGATACGTTAGACTGCCGCGTCAGACGACGTCAGCCGGTAACGTTAAACCAACTGACGGATGTTTTGCGTCAGGAGTGGACAAATATTGACCAGCAAGAGATTCAGACACTCTTCCGTTCGATGCGACGGCGGTGCATTGCAGTGAGAGATGCAAATGGTGCCCATACTCGGTATTGACGTCTGTGTGAAAACTCCATTAGACCCCTGTCCGACGAATTACGTCATCACGCAGCAGACAGTTTCGGAGGCTCATTATCCTTTATGTGCTCCTCTTTCAAACATGTTGGACTATCATCTTTTGAATTTTCAAAGAATTTTCTTAATAAATGTTGAAATTATAGACACATAAACACCAGGTATCGTTTTATTTTTGACTCAGTATATTACAAACTGTTCAAAACACAGCAGCTCGCATCATAACCAGAACATCCCGTTTCAGTCATGTAACGCCCATTCTAAAAGTACTTCATTGGCTACCAGATTAAGAAAGAATAAAGTATAAAATACTGACTTACACATATAAAGCATTGAATGGAGAAGCACCGATTTATATGAGAAACTTGCTCGAGGTTTATATACCAAGGAGAGACTTACGGTCTAAAAATGAAGCAGCTACTCTTGTGTTACCAAGAAGTCAGACTATCACATACGGAGATAAAAGTTTCATGACTGCTGCCCCAACACTTTGGAATTATCTTCCATCAATTCTTAGAAGTGCAACAACATTGTGTTCTTTCAAAAAGGCTTTGAAGACACACCTTTTTAAATGTTCATATGGAACATAAATATCGAACTGTGTCTGTGCTCAATCAGGATTAAGAGTGCAAATGAACACATTTTATTTAATTATTACCTATATTTTAATTTGTTATAATTTTAGATCCGAATATTTTTATAGCATATTTAGAATCCATTGTAATTGTGTTTGCTACTTTGTCTTGTTTTATCTCATTGTATGTGGAAGTTTTTATCAATATTTGTGATATTTAGGCTGTAAAGCGCTTTTGAACGTTTTATTTTTAGATGAAAAGAGCGCTATATAAGTTTGGTATATAATAATAATAATAATAATAATAATACTAATTACAGTTGCATAATTAATTAGATATATTGATGTGTATATATATTGGCTATAGATGTGTTTTGTATCATTTAATGCCTAATAAAATATATGTTATGTTATATATTGATTTGCTGTCGTCATATTTGTCCATGTATATAACGTGATATAGATAGCGAGATAGCGATAACGTGATATAGATAGCGATAACGTGATATAGATAGCGAGATAGCGATAGCGTGATATATATAGCGAGATAGCGATAACGTGGTATAGATAGCGAGATAGCGATAGCGTGATATATATAGCGAGATAGAGATAACGTGATATAGATAGCGATAACGTGATGTAGATAGCGAGATATCGATAACGTGATGTAGATAGCGAGATAGCGATAACGTGATATATAGCGAGATAGCGATAACGTGATATAGATAGCGATAACGTGATATAGATAGCGATAACGTGATGTAGATAGCGAGATAGCGAGATAGCGAGATAGCGAGATAGCGAGATAGCGAGAGATAGAGAGCAACAGAGAGATAGAGAGCGAGAGAGACTTAGAGAGCTACATAGAGAGCGCAACATATAGAGATATAGAGAGCCTGAGAGAGATAGAGAGAGAGAGAGCGAGATAGAGAGATATAGAGAGAGCGCGAGAGAGATAGAGATGGAGAGAGAGAGAGAGAGCGAGAGATAGGTAGAGAGAGAGAGCGAGAGAGATACATAGAGAGAGCGAGAGAGATAGAGCAGAGAGTGAGATCGATAGATAGATAGATAGAGAGAGATAGAGAGACAACTATTTCAAATACTATTTTAGCACATAACATTGCTTGTATTCAACGTAATCTCTTCAATAGTCATCTCTTAAAACACCTGTACTGATTCTGTTGTTTGAGTTCAAGCTTTATTTGTTGAAAAAGATTCAATGTGTTTACGAAAACGATATATAATTAAATAGTATACCGAGCGCCCGAACATTGTCACATTCATTGAATTATTGATCTTGGACAATACTGGCAAATTAATGAAATTATTACGGTTTCTAGAATGTGCTTTCAAAATGCGTTTTAATTTACTTAATGCGTATAATTGATGCATTATTTTCTAAATGCGTTATACAATACAACTTGTTTATTGCATAAAGCATATACATGCTAAGAGCAAAGAATAATTATGCATAATTACATACATAGTAAATACATGAACTTTTACAGAAGAGTTATTCAAGTGTAAATGGAAAAAGAAACTAAATGTCTGACTGTTTATTACGTTTGTTGTGTCTGTCTGCTGAATAAATAAATGTTGCTAAGTTGACTAATGACGTTTCCGATGTTTGATTCATTAATGTTATGTATTTATTAGATGTTGGCCATTTGCAAACATAAGGCTTGAACTATTGTGATCTTAACTGTCTATATTTGGGACAAACTAAGATAAAATGGTATTCTGATTCTACTTGGTTCATATTACAATTTAAACATTTCCTATTGTTTCTATCTATATTTAAATATCTTCCTGTTTCGATGGCTAATTTGTGTGAACTTATTCTGAGTCTAGTAAGGGCACATATACATGTTTATCTTTCATATATGTTTTAGTGTATATGGATATATAGTTATCATATAACACAGGTTTTCATAAGATTTATTTACATCATTATTGGTAGTTAGATCATGTGTTATCTTTGTATGTATGTGATGTATGTATGTTCCTTTAATGTCAAACCCCTCGCGGGGACTTAGACATGTTTTTCCTGGGCAGACTTAGCCGACCTAAGCGATTAACCAGTACTAAGCAATGTGTGTGAGGTGCCTTGCTCAATGACACTACATACGTGGCCTGACCGAGTATCGAACACGGGACCGTTCGATTCCAAATCCGACGCTCTACCACTGGACCACGGACGCCACTGTGATTGGAGGCTACATACCTAAATCCCAAAATAAAATTTCTGTTCTATATACAACACAATCTAATTATTTAAGGACTGAATCGCTAGTTAATAATTTCCATCCGGGTATGAACTGCATTGGGCGTGTTTCAAGTATGTGGAGGCCGACGTCATGTACGATAACATCAAATACGCTCAATTCATTATGTTCAATGGTACAACGAAAAATATAGCTGCAACATACTTTAAACTATATTGAGTCCTAATTTATTGTGTGTCGGATCTTGGAAATAGATCAGCGTAAACTGTGAATGCGCATGAGCATGCACGTAACGTTGTTTTGTTATTTCCAATTGAATCATTGTTTTGCTTTTCTTTTGTCTGGGTGATTTAAAACGTTTTTCCACTCTCAAACTCGGTATCAAACTTCTGATTGGATTACCCAAGAGCAACTCGCAGACTCAACAAATCACATTTCTTGAACTCGAGTACGAGCTATAAGCCCACAAGGAACAGGACACGATACGTAATGTACTTACGTTTTGCATCATCATTTGGAATAAATGTAGGTGGAACGAAGACTGCTTTTGGTATGTCTGAAAAGTAAATAGACGATATCAATTGAAATATTTATATTGCTAGAGAAAATATAAACAAAGCCGAAAATGGACCAAAAGCAATATATATTTATAAATTGGTTTACTAAAATTTGACTAGAGAGAGAGAGGCAACGAGAGACAGAGACATAGAGAGAGACATTGAGGAACATAGACATAGAGAGAAAGAGACATAGAGAGAAACATCGATATGGAGAGAGAGGAGAGAGAGGGAGGTATAGGCAGAGAGGAGCAGGAGGGAGGAGAGGGAAGACAAACAGGAAGACAGAATAGACATGTACTTACTATTGGTAAACGTGAGGTAGAGACAAAGCAATGTAAGCACCAGACAAGTGTTGATCAACCCGATCTTCATGAACAGGTAGGCATCTAGAATAAAACAGTAACATTATTGGATTATAATTACACGATCACTTTTTATTATTATTCAATCAATCCTGATTATAACGAAGAGTGATGTTGCACACGAACCATGTCTCCGTGGGCTCGAACTTCCGGTTCTAGTGAAAAGATCCTACGGCTTAAACATGTATTGAAAAATAGGTATCGGACAAAAATATTATTAATAGATTTCAGGTGGGTTTTAGAAAATTATATATATTAAATATATTTGTTGTACACTCGCTTATTGCTATTTTACGACTTAGTAAAAATAAACTAGTGTGCGCGCTTTTAGACTTAAAATGTGCATTTGATAATGTTTGGCTTCCAATGAAACACATGCTATTGAAGCTACACTGAATCATGATCTAAACATATTATCAAAATGGACTAAACAATGGCTAGTAAAATTTAATCCAGCAAAAAACAGAAGACATGTTTCTTTCACTATGTAATGTTAATCGTCCAGTTTTATTGTTTGAGAACACGCGGTTAGGTTTCGTAAATCATCACACACATCTCGGAGTTACTTTTAGTGAGGGCGGTACGTGGCGCAGACATAATATCAAACATTACTAATTCTGCTTCAAGAACATTAGGATCAATGAGAATGTTAAAATTTAAATTAAAACGCAATACCTTAAATCAGATATACATTTCCTATCTTCGACCCATTTTATAATATGCCTCTATGGTCTCTTGGATAGCAGTACATTCTATGAAAAGGACTCTATATATTAGAGAAAATTCAAAACGAAGCTACCAGAATTGTTACGGGGCTTACAAGATATGTCTTTATCGAAAAATGCAAACATTACTTTTCGTTTATAAACAAACACAGGAAAACATACCAATCTGTTTAAAGGCCTGCAGGTTGACCTATATTTGACCTTAAACACACGAGGAATAGCGGTACAAATCTGACGGTCGACGAACTAAACACACGAGGAATAGCGGTACAAATCTGACGGTCGACGCACATCGTATTTGCCACATGCGAGGCCCTGCATGGTATACATCTAATACATGAGCACCACTTATATCTATTATGACCCACGTACATATCAGAGGTTATAAATTGCTGAAATTGAAGTTCTGTATTTTTATAGTACTTACAACTGGTATAAACAATTCAACTCCACTTATGGCCCAAATAAGGCTGGTTGCGCGGGTTAGGCAGCCAGTTCCTGCATTGCTGTACCACACATTCAGGCATCAGTTCCCTCTTATGCCAAGTACAGTCTCCTCTTCTAGCCGCTACTTTTCTCTCTATATATCTGACATCTTTCCATGCGCCACAATTATATAGCATTGCCCAAAACCTCCTGTATAGAAGCTTTCTCTCATGTGAATTTAGATTATGCGGTGGACGATTATTAGCAGGCCACCAAAGTTGTTTGTTCTGTTCATTTATTATGCAAGGGGAACACAAGCACAGTGGACACTCAGCAACACCTTCAGCATGCTGAGGCATAGGGGGAGGTACGTAAGCAGCCTCTGCAACGGGCATGGCGGTGGCTGTTTCTTCTATTTCCATCTCTACGTCCCAGTTCTTATTTTGCAAGAAAGTCAGCAATTCTTTTCTCTGCTCATCAGTTACATACATTGTTATTTTACTCAATGGCATCTTGTAGAAATCGGCAGAATATGTGTAATACTCGTATGTTCAAGAGATTATAATTATAATATTATACATGTACTCATAGCATTCACTGTGATTATTATGTAGCATCAATATCGGTAAACACACACTGACACAGAGAAATATTTAAAATATAACAGAAAACTTGCGAATAATACTGTAGATATATAATTAAATGAAGTATGAAGGTTACCATATAACGAACACATATAGTTTATTCATATAAATACATACATATTATATACATACATATTTGATTAGGTCAACACATGAACTGAATTTTGAATTAGATTGCACAGATCACAACCATAGCGCACATTATACAGGCATACAAAGTATCAGTCTCAGTGAGTCTCTAAGAGGGAACTGATGCCTGAATGTGTGGTACAGCAATGCAGGAACTGGCTGCCTAACCCGTGCAGCCAGCCTTATTTGGGCCATAAGTGGAGTTGAATTGTTTATACCAGTTGTAAGTACTATAAAAATACAGAACTTCAATTTCAGCAATTTATAACCTCTGATATGTACGTGGGTCATAATAGATATAAGTGGTGCTCATGTATTAGATGTATACCATGCAGGGCCTCAAGAAGCAGAACGCAGGTGCGGGCCGTTTTCTAATGTTGTTAAAACTTGTGGCCCAAACCATTTGTATTATCAGGCTATATTGTTATACCTATGTTTTGTATATTATATCTTGATCAATGCAATAACATATGATTAAACTAAAGGCCTCGCATGTGGCAAATACGATGTGCGTCGACCGTCAGATTTGTACCGCTATTCCTCGTGTGTTTAAGGTCAAATATATGTCAATCTGCAGGCCGTTAACCGACTTATTTCAAACATCCGTTACAAACCCATATAGTTTAAGAAACAGTGCAGATTTTATTACTTTAGCAAGGCGTACTGAAATGTATTCGAAATCTATTATACCTTCATCAATAAAATTATGGAATGAACTTTATTTTGATATTCGTAATATAAATAACATGCAGTATTTAAAGGAAAGCTGCAAGAAATCTTTAAGCCGCCAATAGTATCATCATATTTTTAATCTGGAGACCGCTGTCAACAGATATATCGTGCTCACATTAGAAATGTTTGTAGCAAACTGAATGCCACTCTGTTTAAAAACCATTTACGCGATAACCCAAAATACACGTGTCAGCTCAATGAAAATGAGGATACGGAACACTATATATTAATAATATATAAATAATTTGTGCTATTCTTCACAAGATGATATTATTTGGGTAAAATTATGATGTATTAAATTATGTACAGAAAAAGATGTTTATATTGGACTGTGCTATGTGTTACCCGATGATAGTAGCAGACAATCGTTAGTAGAAGATACCATTTTTGATAGGTTGACTGAATCTGTTGTACATGTCGAAACTATTTCAAACAATGAAAGTAACTCTGCAATTGTTGGCGATTTTAATGCTCGTACTTCAACATTACATGACTATGTAACGTATGATAATTTACTTGTTTCTGATATGGATATACTGCCTGATGAATATCAAACAGATGCGGTATCTATACAAAGGTATTCTCAAGACAAAGGTCATATAAATAACAATGGGCGTATGTTACTTGATTTCTGTTAACAATCGTGTTACCGAATTGTAAATGGCAGGAAAGGAAATGATTTTAATATCAATTTGGTAAATTTTCTTTTGTTAACAATAGAGGTTGTAGTGTTATAGATTATTTACTTTGTAAATCAGAAATGTTTGAATATATCGATAGCTTTAATATACATGATCCACATATAGTTTCTGATCACTGTCTTATGACGGTGTCGTTCGTCTTTAATTGTGCTACACACACTGTACCTTGTGTTGACTCTGCACAAGAAGCAGAAAGTCTTAGCTACAAGTACACGTGGAACAATGATTTGAAAATGCAATATATCGATAATTTAAATACGGAAGAAAACGTACACTATATTAACGAATTGTCAGAAGATATATTATTGTCAACATCAAGTAATGACATAGATTCTTGTATTGATAAGTTAGAAGTTATGTTTAACAATGTGTCTTCATCATTTGTTACAAAGATCAATATTGATCAATCAAATGATTGTTGTGAGAATAACCAACCATGGTTTAATGATGAATGCTATGAACAGAAATGTATATTTTTAAGATGTTTAAATATGTACAACGATTGTAGAAATGATATTAACAAAATAATTATGGTTAAAGCAAGGTCTGTTTTCAAAGCAACATTAAGAAAATGTAGATATTACTTTGATAAAGAAAAAACAAATAAACTTATAAATCTCAGGAATACAAACGCCCGTCTATACCGGAATTTGTTGAATGATGTATCAGGTGTAAAGAAATCAAATATATCTTTGTCATCATTCGAAACATATTTTAAAGCTGTACATAACCCAGGCGATAGATTTTTCACGCCTAGTGAAGAAGTATTGTATTTCATTGAAAGATATGAAGATAATGAATTTAAAGTTATGTTTGAGGAATTATATATTTTAATTACAACAAGTGAACTAATTTTAGCAATTAGACAGTTGAAACATAGTAGGTCTGGTGGATCGGATTTATTAATTAATGAATTCTTCAGTGTGGGTAAAGATGTTCTAGTTCCAATTTTGTATTCTTTATTTAACAAAATATTTCAAATAGGTTACTTTCCATGTAGATGGTCCGAAGGTTATGTAATACCGTTACATAAGAAAGGAAGTATCAATAACGTTGAAAATTATAGAGGCTTAAGCAGCTTGGGAAAACTTTTCACCCATATTATCAATAATAGATTGAAGTCATGGGCAGAAGACTATAATGTATATGTTGAGGCTCAAACCGGTTTCAGGCCTAATATGAGCACGGTAGATAATGTTTTTGTTTTAAATGGTCTGATTTCACACTTTCTAAATCAAGGGAAGCAACTCTATGCACTGTTTGTAGACTGTACAAAGGCTTTTGAATATGTCGTACGTGGACATTTATGGTACAAATTGATACAATTGGGATTAAGAGGAAATATATTAAATAGTGTTAAATCTATTTATGAGTCTGTTAATTTGAGAGTTAAATATTGTAATACACTTAGCCAGGAATATACATGCCTACTTGGGGTTCGACAAGGAGAATGTTTATCTCCCTTTTTATTTTCGATATTTATAAATGATTTGGAAGACATGTTCATAAACAGCAAAATGGAAGGTGTTGATATAAATATGTTTAAGATTTTCTTGTTATTGTATGCTGATGATATTGTGATATTTGCAAATTCAGCAGAACAATTACAACGATGTATACATATATTGAATGATTATTGCAATATATGGAAACTTAAGGTAAATATTGCAAAAACAAACGTAATGATATTTAAGAAAGGCGGTTCCATACCACGTAATACTGTGTTTTATTATGAAGGTGAAACTATTGAAATTGTTAAAGCATTTACATATCTTGGTATTGTATTCACTAGTGGTGGATCTTTTAGTACGGCACAAAGTACTTTAGCAGGCCAGGCACAGAAAGCAATATATAAGCTAAATCAATATTTATATAAATTTACCTACATATCGTCAAAGCATAAGTTAGAAATATTCGATAAGTTAATATCGCCTATTTTAAACTATTGTAGTGAGGTATTAGGTTTTGCAAAGGATCTATCTATTGAACGTGTACATTTGCAGTCTTGTAAGAAATTATTAGGTGTTAAAAAAACCACACAAACTGACTTCATATATGGAGAGTTGGGACGTACATCGTTCAAAACAATACACATGTTTAATGTATTAAAATATTGGTTGAAAATTCTCCAACTGAGTAAGAATAAATATGTGTTTATTGTATATAATATGTTAACAAGGGATTTCGAACTTCACCCACGCAGAACAAATTGGTGTTCACAATTAAAATATTTATTATGTTCACTTGGTTTTGTAGATGATTGGATCTTCCAAGGAGTTGGTAATATTGATATGTTTCTGTACTTAGTTAAACAGAAGTTAAATGACCAGTTTATACAAAATTGGAATGCAAGGTTAACTGACTCTAGTAGAGCATTGTTTTATAGGAATATTGCTTCTTTCAAATATCAATTATACCTAGATTGTTTTAATGTAAATAAATGTTGTCAAGCTCTAACACTATTAAGAGTCTCCTCTCACAGGTTGCATATTGAGTGGTCTAGACCTGAACGCACACCAATTGATGAAAGAAAATGTACTGTATGCAACGTACTGGAAGACGAGTACCATTTTATTATTGAGTGTAGAATATATTTAGATATCAGGAAGCTGTATATACAAAAGAAATATTGGTGTAGACCAAGCATGAACACATTTATTGAGCTTATCACTTCAGAAAACAAAAATGTAATTAGGAAATTTGGACTGTTTATTTATAGCGCATTTTCTATTAGAACTACTCTTTTGTATGCTAATTAGATACACTGTTTGGAAGTGGACACCGGATAGAGACGGGAATTTCCCTGAGTTATATATAATATTTATGTTTCGTTTCGATAAAGGTTAACTTGAATGTGGTATCCGATTGTTCGATATGATGGTATGTAATTATTTTAGTGAGTAGTAGTCCTTGTTTAAGATCTTGTCAGATTACTGTCTACAACATATATCTTAAGTATTCTATATAGACATGATACAACACTGTGCTTATTCCGGGGAGGGGGTCAGAGGTGTAGCGGGAGCCACGTAGGTAGGGATAGACCCCATCAACGGACCGGCTACACTCTGTGATGCATTTTTGAAAGTAAGCACAGTGTTTCGTATGTCATTTTGTTCATTTTTAAACCATATATGAACTGATGGTTATATAGATACAGTTGATTGTGTGTTATAGATCAATGTATATAATGTAAATTTATTGTATTATAATTTGACGTCTGCACAAAATGTTTGGCAAAGGCACTAAAATAAAACATTTATTTATTTACTTAATTAATAAAAAACCTAAGGATAATATTTCGTTTATACATTTACTTACCATGCATGTATGACATATATGCGTATACATATATACTATCGGGTAAGGTATATATGCATGTACATTGTATTATACACGCAAATAATTAAATCATATTGGAAAGACTATTGCACTAAATATGTCTATTTTCGTTTAAAATGAAATAAATAAAATTGCATAAAGCTCAAATGATTTTGGGGTATAAAATTACAGGGCCTTCTCTTTGTTTTGTACGATGATCTGTTTTATTATGTGTGTTGTGTAGATTGTCACTACAATATGTAGTTTCACTGTTCGCTATCTCTATCATGCATATGTTTTGACCTCATGGGCTTTTTAGTCTGTCTATTTCGTTGTATATTTTCTGGTTGAGAGTAGTGTCCCTTGTTTTGAAAAGTAAACAAAATTTTAGCTCCAACATAATTGGAGTTTTTCATCTTAAAGTGATAATATTGGATACTGGAATTTGGATAAAAGTATTATAAATGTTGGTAACTAAGATTTTATTTATAAACTATCTTTGAAACACGAACAATATTATGTGTAGATGGAGATAAACTCCGTTTGAAAATCAAAGGCGCTTACTATTCAGAAGCACACGTACACATCACCCTTTAAGCACAAGAAAACTACTATTTGGTTTCGAAAAATTAACGCACGAAAAACATGAGTATATTTTCAAACAAGTTCAAACTTATATTAATTCTACAAGGCGCTTTGAGCAAAGACATACCTAACTATATTATAAAGTTATACTGTTCTCTTGGGAGGATGTTTGCCTGGATGAGGCTGCGGGTTTGGCTGACTGGGGACATTGTACGGACGGTGTGGCACTGGGAACATTGTGAATGTTGCGAATTGCATTTCCTAATGATTTTCATTTTTGTGCACCTTTTTCATATCCATTATTATCCCCCTTAATTGTAATAAAAAATTAGTCTCTTAATTGTAATGATCTGATATTATATTCAGTCTCTTTGTTAATTACAATCTAGTATATTGGGGTGGGCCGACACTAATGTTGTTAAAACTTGTGGCACAACCATTTTGCTTCTCCATATATATACATACTGAAAATGTTTGTGCCATATATCTTATTTAATTCATCTGTAACATGTTTGTACATTTGAGTTGTATTGTACTTTGTATATAAAGAATGCAATAACATATGATTAAGCTAAATCTTGGTGTTTTCCTTCATTAATGCTTCTCGAGTTACGTTTGCAAAGTTGCACATGTTAATAATATGTTCGAAAAATAGGCACATTCTTAGCAAGACATGGACACACATGTTAGTTTCACATGACCTTGAAATGTCAACCTCAAGGTCACGGGGTTATGCTTATTTTAGAGGTCATAAGAGTATAGCATGCATGCCTAGTTTACTATATACATCATTGTAGTTGACACTTCGATGACCGCCCTGACCCATTTCTCCCATATCTACCAACCATCTATATATCCACAACGTTTAATCAAATTCCGTCAACAACTATTTGAGTTATTCTGTAGAAAGATGGACAGATGAGAACAGTGGAAGATGAGTTTTCTTTCCCTGAGAAAACTCTATCGTTCATTGGAAAGCATAAAATAAAACAGAGTAACGGTGTATGCACACTATATATCGTGCCTACATATCATTGCACCATTTGCGTCAATGATTATCGGTCCGTTTGGTATCTTCATTCCCCTTATGTGACACACAATTTTACACAAAAACTACTGCACGATCTTGCTTGGAGGTTATACATATTTTTCCAATATCAAACCCAGTCTCAAACTTCTCGAACCCAATCTTTGTGATTGGCTTAACCTAGAGCATATATCAGACACAACCAATCATGCCTGAAGGTTATAAAGTTCGGTTTCAAGACTCTGCAGACAGAACATTCCAGAATCAACCAATCAAATTACTTGAGCTTGAGACGTGCGAAAAGTGTCATAGCATCGGACACAGCTAGGCGTCATTAGGTTTGGGTTTATGTAGAAGTGCATTCACTTGAAAGGTGGAAAGAATTACCTTAAGTTTTTAGCGTTCAGTTCAATCCACATATCACGACATAAATGTATGTTTCTGTATAATTTCTCAATGTATATGACATATATCCTGATAAAAAATATATTTAAGCCAAAGGTAATAGAGAAACTACATTGGGTGTACTTAATGTGCGTGGAGACCGAAGGCCAAAGGCATCCACGGTAACTTTACCCGATTTAGTTCATACCCCAGTGGAAAAACTATTAACTCGCGATTCAATACTTATATTTACATTAATTATTCTTTTCAACGAGACAAAGAAAAATGACCATACTTTCCAATTAAAAGGTATTTAGTCCCAATGTGCGACCTTTGAACAGCGACAACTGTAAGACACGCCATTTCTCGCGACGAACGCTGCCAAACACTGTGAATGCGCATGCCTGTAGCATCGAGTGCACATGTCAGCTACATATCATTAGTTGGAAACCTTCACACGACAACCGTACCATCTCATATACCTCCCCTTCCGTGGATCGAACCCGGGTTGCATAGGTGAGAAGCACGCTAACCACTACGCTAATTGGACAGCTGATAGTCAAAGGGCAAATTATAGCCGTTCCAGACTCATTATACATAGATGGATAGTCTAAAATATCATATTGCCAATGACCTGGTTGTCCACATCTGAAGCAAAGTCCTGGTTTCGCCCGGCATGAGGCAAGCGACCGGTAGTTCCTGGTGCTGTCAAAGTAACTGGTGAAGCCACTCGCTAGTAGGTGTGTAAGGAATGGACCTGCCGGATTTGCCTTTATTTTCCTGGCTAGCGTTGCGGTCAACATTCATCTCTGCACGGTCTACTTTCTTCTCGCCACCATAATCTGACGATGGATGCGCCTCATACTATTGCACGACCCGCCAACTCAAGTCTGACGAGTGCGCTAACTCTATATGCTTCTGCCTATGAATTAGGGTCCACATACCCTGAACTATCTGACGTGCTGCCTCCGTTGACTGAATACTAGCGTTTTCAAGGTAAAGATTAGATTATCAAAACATTTGTTATCTCTAAAATATTATATGAAATTGAAATTAATGGTTTACCAACTAACTATATAGAATAATAGAAAAGCTTATTAATGAATTTATGTGGGTTAAAAACAGCCACTTGGTAAAAAAGTAGTATGCAATTTGGAACGTGACCAAAGCGGGTAAGCCTTCCCAACATTAAGAAATATATGCGAATCTCTTAACATCAATACAATATATCGAATTATTAATTCTGAAATACAAAACTTGAACCGTATTGGAAATTATTATTTAACTATAGAAGATACAAAATTTGGTCAGGAATACGTTATATGTTCTTGTTCATCAATAAACGGATTGAACAGTCAGGGTCAATTGAGTACATTTTATATTAAAGCTCTTCGGGATTGGACTGACTTCAGGGAATTTCTCAAACATTCAAACTGCGATTATTCACCACAGCTGTTTGGAAACTATCGTGTTATATTTAATAAACAACCAATTCTTTTTTAATCGTTTACTAAATGAAATTTGGAATAGCGTTCAAGAACTATATAGAACATTAGAGAACACACTTAATTGGATCTCAGAATGGTCTCAGCTGAAAACCGCAGTTCGGTAGTATTTAAAACATGATTTAAGCACTAAATTCACACAGTTACGTTGTCGGGCAATATCTTATTAACAAACACCGGTATTGTGATTGATCATCGAAGCATCAAACTAAAAGATATTCAGCAAATATATATTTCTAAAGATATCAAATTTAATTGCGAGATGAAATGGGACCAGTCTTTCGATCGACACTACAACTGGGGTAATATATGGCGTTCCTTAAATAAACCCAAAGCATCTTAACACAATTTCAGTTCCTACACAAGGTTATATTTACCGAGCACAAACTGAATTTAGCCGGATTTACAAATGTTTTTTGTACATTTTGAAAGACTGAACGTGAAACACCCCGTCATTTGTTCTGGGGTTGTGAACACGCACATTTAATATGGAATCACATACTACCAATACTCGAAAACATATCACAGAACGCAATCATTTTGTCTGTTTGGTATATACTTCTCGCCTCAGAAATGCAAGTTAATAACTAGTAATACAATTGCCTTTGAAACAAAATGGTTCATATAAAAAAACTCGCAACAGTATTAAACATGAAGGTATATATTGGGACGAAAAGTGTGTCATCCAGTCTATTAAAAGAAACGTTTATAATGAAATAAATTGGCAAAGTGATGATCAAATTATTGATATGTTTGAAAAATATTTCGTACTATAACAAAATATATCTATATACCATATACAAGAAGAAGAAGAAGAAGACAAGGATGAGGAAGAAGAAGAGGAGGAAGAAGAAGAGGAGGAAGAAGAAGAGGATGAAGAGGAGGAGGAAGAAGAGGAGGAGGAAGAAGAAGAAGAAGAGGAGGAGGCAGAAGAAGAGGAGGAGGAAGAAGAAGAGGAGGAAGAATTAGAAGAGGAGGAGGAAGAAGAGGAGGAGGAAGAAGATGAGGAGGAAGAAGAAGAGGAGGAGGAGGAGGAAGAAGAAGAAGAGGAGGAGGAAGAAGAGGAGGAAGAAGAGGAGGAGGAGGAGGAAGAAGAAGATGAGGAGGAAGAAGAGGAAGAAGAAGAGGAGGAAGAAGAAGAAGAGGAGGAGGAGGAAGACGAAGAAGATGAGGTAGAAGAAGAAGAACAGGACCAACAACTATTGATTACGGTTAATTACATCTCATAAAATTATCATATGTTTTATATTAATGATGTATTTATGTATAATTATGTACTTGTATGTGAATAAAAGGGGTTTATTCCTCGAGACCAATAATAATACTAGCGTCGCTTAAAAGAGATTATGCCTCGCGTAAACTGCTTAACACCTTGGAGTTGACCGTGGACTGCTCCTCGTCACGCTCATTCTTAAACTAATATATTTCATTTGCCACCATAAGTTGACAGTTGTTATGTGTGTGTTTACGTTTATTTATCGTCGCTACCGGTTGCCCATATGAGCGACGCCTCCTGAAGAGATTAGTCATTTTAGATTTTTGGAGGATAGTGCAATGATACAGTCAGAGACCCATTCCAGCGTCTCCTCTGGTTCTATTACGTGACGGTGTATAGCACCAACACGAGACCTCGGTTTAAAGTTCCATCTGAAAGATTGTTAATTTTATTAGGGTCAGGCGGGGGATCGAACCAATGTTTGTAAACTGCAGGGTGACAATGCTTCATAAGCTGCTCGAACGAATTCAGCTTCGAAGAAACGAACTGCCCTAGTCTCGTCAATAACGCACTGTTACCCTCCATAATATTAAAAAAACAACAATGACTCGTGCTAATTAAACTTAGGTCTACGCACTGTGAAAGCGTACGGTAGAGTGACCATACTTTTTCAACACATTCATTACACATTTGCCACGCAAAGCACGTGCCCCTGCAATACTGACCAATCATGTCATTTTTGTCGTTTAAGTTTACGAATTAGACAAAAATTGATTTCCCTTGGTTCATAAGCTCCGATAGATGTCGGTAGTATTTGAAATTTAGAAAATTTCGTGCGTGTATTTTAGCGTAAAGTACATTCAGCCTAGTGTTACAGACCGGTAACGACGTATAGAATTTTGATAAACCTGTTTTACGAGTTTATAATATCACACGAGGAAATCTTAGAACATTCAAATGACAATACACAAAGTGATATTAATGGAGCTTTGAAAGAAATTCTGTCAGAATTAAAAGGACAAAAACGTGATTTAAATGCTTTACAAGCAGAGGTTCATGGGAATACGCTTTCATCAGGTGATTTAAAAAGCTGAAAACTGACGATTGACGGTTTGGATGACGAGCAACGTAATTCCAAAGCAGAATCTCGAGCACTCGAGAAAAAGAAGCTCAAAGCCGCTTCTAAGAGGAAATCCAAGCCTGCTGTTGCGTACGGTTACTCCGATAGTGTACGGACTTCTCGTGGTTTCGGCCCACAAACCCCGGTCGCTGGGAATTTCTATGGCGGAAGAATTCAGTCCTTCGAGGCTACCAACCGTTATATGGAGCGACACGAGGTTCAGGCTCCTATGGCTACGGTCCCTGCTTCACCTGTGGGGAAACGAACCATCTCCGACGACAGTGCCCTTACACCAGTAGAGACACTAAATCTGATCACCACGCGAAGAAGTGAGAAAGTCCTAGTAACGGTGGAAAAGCCCACGGGAAAACCAGATGACTTTAGAGATGAGTATTTAACTAATTCTATTTTTAGACACGTCAATTTCGACCAAGATCGATTTACAGATGATTATCTTGTTTATGAACAAGGTCAGAAAAATATTATTGTTAAAAATAGATTGAGAGATCATATTGACTTTTGGCATAGGATAGGTGCTTGTCAATTTATATTAGATACTATTCTCTATGGCTATGCAATTCCTTTTTACTCTCTACCTGGTAGTAGTGTTACAAAAAATAATATGTCTGCTTTAAAAGAAAGATCGTTTGTTATAGATGCCATCAACGATTTGTTAGACAGGAATTTGATAGAAAGATGTTCACATGTTCCTAAGGTGGTTAACCCATTGTCTGTCTCAATTCAAAGTAACGGTAAAAAGCGCTTGATTTTAGATTTGCGAACTGTTAATATGCATGTTTGGAAAAAGTCCATAAAATATGAAGATCTCAGGTTGGCGCTTTTGTATTTAGAACAGGATAGTTGGATGATTAAGTTTGATATCCATTCAGCTTATCATTTTCTAGATATATTCTATGAGCATACAGAGTTTTTAGGATTTTCTTTTCCAGATGAAAATTGTAATATTTCATATTATAAATGTTTGGTTTTGCCATTTGGTTTAGGGGTTGCACCGTGTTTGTACACAAAGTTTACTCGACCGTTGATAGCTAAATGGGGTGGAGAAGGAAAAAAGGTTATCATGTTTCTCGATGGCGGATTAGGGACTGCAGGCAATTTCGATAGTAAGGTTCAGTTGGCGTCAGATATAAAACGAGATTTGTTAGATTCGGGATTGATTCCGAAAATCGATAAATCGATTTGGGTCCCCGTGCAAGAACTTGAATGGTTAGGTGCTTTTCTTAGCATGAAGGAGTATACTATCTGCATCCCTAAGCGTAGGATAGATAAGGCTATGGGTACTCTTTATGATATTAAAAGTAAACCATGGGTTCCAGTTCGGACTGTAGCGAGTTTCATAGGTCAAATCATTTCAATGAGTATTGTGATCGGTCCTGTTTCACAGATTATGACCAGATATCTTAGCTTTGATGTCTTACAAGCCAATACTTGGAGCTCCTACATTAAGTTGTCCCAGTCCAGTATGCAACAGTTATCATTTTGGGATACTACTCTAGTTTATCTGAATATTAAGAATCTTAGTTCTTCAGGGGTTTGTTCCAAGATTGTTTATAGTGATGCTTCAGGTACCGCTTATGGAGGCTATGAAGTCAATACTTTAAATGGGGTTTCACATAGTGTCTGGACATCAGAAGAGAGCGTTTGATCCTCTACTTGGAGAGAACTGTGTGCTGTATACAGAGTACTGAGATCTATGATCCATGGTTTAAGTAACCAAAGAGTTAAGTGGTTCACAGATAATACAGGTGTGTGCACCATTGTTCAGAAGGGTTCCATGAAAGTTGATTTACAAGAATTGGCTATGAAGATTTTCAATCTTACGTCTCTATATTCCATTCATCTAGAGATTGAATGGTTACCCCGTAGTGAAAATTCAAAGGCAGACTATTTGTCTCGCATTATAGAGATAGATGACTGGGGTTTAGCTGTCGAACTCATAGGTATGATTCAAACTAGGTGGGGCATGTTAGATGTAGAAATTTTCGCCTCTAAACATAATGCTAAGTTACCTGTATTTTACTCCAGATGTTGGGGTTACATGTCTTCAGGTGTGGTCGCATTTACCTATGATTGGGGTTCAGTGTGTGGCTTGTTTGTACCCCCTGTAATTCATGTAGCGAGAGTGCTCAAGAAGTTGCAATGTTGTAGAGCACATGGCGTACTTGTCGTCCCTGAATGGATATCCGCCAATTACTGGCCTTTGTTATGCAATGTGTATGGCTTTAGGCCGTTCGTGCATGATTGGATGTATTTACCTATTGATAAGAGGTTTTATACACCGTGCAAAAATGGTGCAGGCATTTTTGGCAATGAAAATTTAAAGTTTAATATGTTAACGTTGTACATTTCTTTTAAGATTTAATAATGTGCAAGTGTTTATTTTACTAGACTCGATACACTGATTTTGTATAAGATTGAATTAAAGTAAAGCTTATATTAAACATGTAATACGGATTTTATTTAAAATGATTTTATAGTGAAACATTCCGTTATTATATTACTCATAAGTTTGTTTAACACGATGAGGCAACGAGCTGGTTTAACAGCATGATGTTGCGTGTACAATTTGTACGTTTTATGGCACGTATGTGCGTGCGTTATATCGAGTGTAACATAACTCGATGAACGTTTATTACTAGTGATGAATATTCGATTGGGAAAGTATTCGATTATTCGAATATTCGATCATGATTCTGTCAAAAGATTCAAAACCTACTTTCTGTTCTGTGTGACTTCTTCCGGGTATGGCCGTGTAATTATGGCGACGACTCAATCAGTTATTGTTATCATCCTCTGTACACATTGTATTTAACACCAGTCACCTCGCTATGCATAATTATAATTTTACATTCGACGTAACTGGTGTATGAATAGGACTGCATATATGTATAGTAAACATACATTTTTGATACATACATGCATGTATTACTTCCGGAGTGTATAAAGTATGTAAATAAAATATGGCCTGTGTTTCTTGGCGTGTCCTCATCTCAGCTGTCAGGGTTGTAGAGTGTTTGAAATGACCTACTAATGTCCTGCCCTTGGTGACGGTCTTTGTCACTGTTTGCAATTCTAATGAAGGCTTGATACATAACTGCAAGGTGTGTGCAAAGCACCCTAAGTCTCCCCACTCCTCACACTTTTCACCGATATTAACCAAGCAACACTAATTGGCAAACAATTTTCTAATTTGTCTTTAATTACAATTATGTGTTAGAACTTTGTTATTTAAATGTTTATAAACAATAATTTGCAAACAAATTAATTATATTACCCCTTGATAACATTAAATCAAACACGACGTACGTATATACACCAATTTACTGTAATTATCCGATTACCTGGGAGAGTATCAATTAAGTGAATAAATACCTGCGATCGAGGGGACCACAACATGCATGATTTAGTCACACATCCTGGGGCGATTTCTTTTGTATTCTGACTTAGAATTTCCAAGGTTTTATGATGGATTCAAATGAAAACAACACCGATGCATCTGATTTTATGACAGTTTATTTCAATTTTTTTTTTTTTTTACGAATATTCGAATACCGTAATAGTATTCGGATATTCGGACGTCCGAACGAATATTCGAATATTCGAATATTCGTTGCCATCCCTATTTATTACATTTGTTGCAACGAGCTGGTGTAACAGCATGTTGCGTGTACAGTTTGTACGTATTATACTGGAAGGAACCATTTATAGTATGAATGATATATCTTTTAGTAATGATGTTCTATACTATATACTAGTATACTAATTATGGTTTTCTCTACATTTATTTTTTCAGTGCTATGCTGATGAAATAGAAGAGTTGCCTGATGTCATGGTGGAGAAGATCTCCTTGCTGCCGGACCTAGTCAAACATTCCAGAGCCGATAATACTTGTTCTGCTTATAGTAACGGTTTTAAACATTGGAATAATTGGTGTTTGAGTAATGGACTCAATAGTAAGGAGGCCTTGCCCGCCAAGGCATTTCATGTAGCCTTATATTTGGCTTCGTTAGTGCAAACTGCAAACACACCATTATTAATGCTTTTTACAGTATCAAATGGTATCATGATCTTTTTGATTTCACTCCTCCCACGAACTCTAGTTTAGTTAGAAACATTTTGGAAGCTGCTAAACGTAAGCTAGCTAGACCTGTATTTAAAAAAGAGCCAGTAACGTTAGATTTGTTAATGAAGGTTTATAATGCTTTATATATAGAAAAAAATATTAAGAATCAGAGAACTATTTGTGCTTTTCTGTTATCTTATGCAGGGTTTCTGAGGAGTGAAGAACTGTTGAAATTACGGAGATGTGACTTTATTTTCAATTCAGTGTACATGAGTGTGTTTATCGAGTCGAGTAAAACGGACAAGTACCATGATGGAGCATGGATACTTATTGCTAGAACAGGAATGGATTGTGCCCAGTTCAGAATCTTGAGAAGTATTTTATGTGGGCGAATATTGATTGTGATTCAGATACCTATATTTTCTGTCATTTAACAGCCACTAAATTATGCTACAAGATTAGAAATGATGGTAAACATTTGGCATATAGTAATTTGAGGACCATATTTTTGGACGCCTTAAGACCACATGTTAAAGATGTAAGTTTCTATTGCCTACATTCATTAAAGAGTGCTGGTGCAACGTCTGCAGCAAATAGGGGTGTTCCTGATAGACTGTTCAAACGCCATGGGTGTTGGCGAAGTGAAAATGCAAAAGATGGCTACATTAAAGACTCAGTGGAAGAAAGATTGAAAGTTTCTCAGTCTTTAGGCTTATAGATGAAGTGTTTTGTCTGAATGATTATTATTCAGCTAACGTGAAATATTTAGAGCCCACCATAGCCCGTTCTTTTAATTACAGACGGTCTGTTGGTACCCACAAGGCTTATACCAAAAATAGTTTGGAGTTTGTATTCTTCTTTCCGAAGTTGGGAACATGTGTGTGTTGGTGGTGAATGTTGTAATAACATTGTGTTGTAGTTTGATGCTATTATAACATTCACTCGCAACGTAACACATGTTCTTGAGCTATCGGAGGTGTTGGGCATAAGGGAATATAGGATATAAGACGAAAACGATCCAATATGTAAAATATTGTACTGTGTGAGGCGCGTAACGCCGAAGACAGTAACAATATTTTACATATTGGATCCGTTTGAGGCTTATATCTTACTTAAAACAAACACTTATATAACACGATCCTGCTAATTAAAATTGTTAATGTCGTACGCTGGTCTATTAACAGCAGTCCAATATTAATAATAATGGACTGCAAGTACAAAAGTATGACGTCACGACAGTGTTTTAATACTAACGAAACGCGTGAACATTATGTTATATTATGTAGCGTCACTATAATTGTAGCAACCAACATAGAACCTGACCAGCACACAGCGTGAGATTTACAATAACACAGC
>CM026391.1:1882153-1904506 GCA_014843695.1 Archivesica marissinica
AAATTATGTGCAAGCAGGGCAGACGGATCTGTAATCCAGTGGTTAACACATTGGACTGCGAATCCAGGGATCACAGGTTCGATCCCCCGTCTGACCATAATAAAATTAACAGTCTTTTAGGTGGGACTTTAAACCGAGGTCTCGTGTCGGTGCTTTACACCGTGCACGTTGTGATTTGAACCTTTTTAGTTACTGGTTTTGACAAACGACTCTTGGTGGTTTGGTTTAAACATATTTATTCGGCATTATATAACATAATTTACTACAAATAATGATGTACACAATAAATAAAATTGGATTGAAATGAAAGCTAAAAGCGTATTGAATAATCTTGGCTGTTTTTAATAAGTGTTTCATAAAAATGTATTTTCTGTTCTGTTTTTAGTTCTTGTCAGACTATGGAGTTAAGTTGAGTCTACAGATGAGCACCGTCTGGTGAACACTGCTTGTCTATTAATTCAGTTAAGTACAACGCTACTAGGGTGAATGAAGCCGGTATTGCAGAACCTCATTTTGTGGTAATGAATGTTTCCTATTTCTTGTGTAATGTTTGTATTGTCGCTCGTTGACTGAGCACGTTGTTCAGACTTCATACGTGGTAAATCGCACCAATAGTAACCCGACATTCCTGCCTTCTCTCTAGCGCTATTCACTGCTGGCTCTAACCCAAAACATGAAATACGTTAACAACTCGTTTTAACAACTTAGTAAGTGCATATTGTTAGTGCTACCATTCTAAATAGCAAAGGGCTTCCATTCTTTCCTCGATACCATCTTGTCAAAACGCCAGGCTGAAATACAAATGTATCACCCACAAAGTTAGCCGGTTTAACCCCGTCCGGAAAAAACACATGCCATAAAGGCGCATATTTCCACTCTGGAAAAAGCAAAGTACACTCGCATTTGTCTTTTAATGATTTGGTAACACATCTATGGTGGTACTAACCAATTCAGCTCTCCTATCGAATGTATGCGGTCCCCACAGTCTATTTAACGCATCGAATACCTGTTCCTTGTTTTATCCAATCATCGCTATCACAACACCTACTCACAAATAGACTGCCTCTATAGTATCTACCCTTGGAATCCACACAGGATTTAATACAATATTGCTTTCTCTGAATACGGTATCTACCAATACCGCAACTTCCTGCAAATAAGAGTTTCTACTGCCGATGTTAAATATCGACGCTACATTCTTATTGTCCGTCGTTGTAACACCTCTATATAACCACCAAATACGACGCCACTGGCGTCACTGTATACGACCAGTTCTGGTACAATATCGCCGTCTATGCTAATATTAGACGCATTTAAATTCCTCACATGTTCCTACCAGAACAGCATTTCACTCAATGCTAAATCGCTAACCTTGACCCGTACTTGCCAATTAGCACGTTGCTTAACACATTAACACATTGCACGTGAATAAATTATCGTGACTGACCCTGATACACATTGCATGGATATCAATTGTCCTACCAGACAAGCAAGATTACGTACACATATATAAACATGATACCTTAAAACAGGGATGGGACCGAATATTCGAATATCCGAATATCCGAATACCTGACCGAATATTCGAATCCTATTTCGGTATTCGAATACCAAAAAATAAAATAATTCTATTTTCAATTTTTGTTTTAATATTTGTCATTTCTAGTTATTTCAATCTATAAAGTACACTGATTCACACCTCCTCGTGTGTTTGTTTAAGTGCGAAAACTTGGCCACCTGTTCCCAATCTCGGGCGTCTCGACACTTTGTACAAGGTGTTGTTATAGAAGCTTAGCTTCAAACAACTTTTAATGGGGAAATTATGCAAATCGACCAGTACCTTATTTAAATAAAATGATCAATATGGTCCCAATATGGTCACTAAAACGAAAAACAATGCTAATTGCCTCTTTGTGAACAACATACCATTTCAAAGTGAGACACCGACGAATAAAACGGAAAATGTCATTGGATGTTTTGTAACTAATTATTTACTCAATAATATTGAGTCAATCTTCATTTTTACACCAATTTGTATATATAGAAATAAAAATGTGAAACTTTCTCATTTATTGTCATTCTGTCTGATAATTATAACTACTATTCAAAATTCATCATGCCTCCGCGTCAGCCATCAGCTGTATGGAAATTCTTCACGCGCTCTGCCGACAAGACTTCCGCTACATGCCAACTATGCAACGACAAGTTTGCGTACACGCCTGGCGGAACGACGTCAAACCTCAACAACCATTTACGGAACAAACATCCCTCAGCCGATATGTCGGACTCTAAGAAACAAGTGTCAATGAGTGCCTACGTCAGTACACCTAAGAAAACATTGTCTAAAAGTGAACACGAGAGGATTACACAAGCCATTGCAAACATGATTGTTGAGGATTACGTGCCACTTAGTGTTGTGGAAGGTGCTGGTTTCCTCAAGCTGATGGAGATAGTTGCTCCGGATTATAATGTTCCATGTAGGAAAACCGTACGCGCTCGGATTAACAAGCAGTACGATGATCGTAAGGAGACCCTCTTGTCCGAACTGGAGTCGGTGCCATCTGCCTCTATTACCACAGACACGTGGACGTCAACGGCGAACATGTCATACATCACAGTGACAGAACATCATATCACTGATGACTGGAACCTCCAGTCCAATGTTCTCCTGACACGTGAGATGCCGGAGCGTCACACTGGCGAGAACCTGGCAGAGCGGATGAAGGACTGTGTGTCCGAGTTTGGACTTACCGACAAGGTGGTGATGTGTGTGCATGACAATGCAAGGAATATAGAGTGTGCCGGCAATCTGTGTGAGGATTGGGAGGATTTGGGGTGCTTCGCCCATACCCTGCAATTGTGTGTGAAACCTGTGTTCGAGTTACCAAGTGTTTCTAAGGTAGTCTCTAAGTGTCGCAAACTTATTGGTCACTTTAAGCACTCCACGACAGTGTCCGCAGAGATGCGGAAACGCCAAGAGCTTCTCGACGAGCCACGGCACGAGTTGGTACAGGATGTACCTACTCGTTGGAATTCAACGCAAATGATGCTGGAGCGTCTCACAGAGCAGCGTCGTGTTTTGACAGACCTCATGCTGGACACTCGTGTCACCAAGAAGATCGACACCAACCTTCTTCCAAAGAACCACGAGTGGGAGTTTATCAGTGAGCTATCCAGTGTGCTTGCTGATGTGACTGCCGTCACAACATATATGAGTGGGGAGAAGAGTGTGTCATGCTCCCAAGTGTATCCTATAGTGTGTGGACTTATGATGAACAGTCTCTGCCAGAACCCTGATGACTCTCATACAGTCAGTCGAGTGAAGGACGTGCTTCGCCAGCAGTTGGATCGTCGTTTCCGGCCAACGTTACTGGAGTCCGCTACCTCCATACCTATGGTTGCATCATTGCTCGACCCCCGCTACAAACGCTTGTTATTCGCTACCAAGGAACAGCGACGTGCATGTGAAGACCAGCTTGAGAGTCGTATGGACGAGATCCCCCTGCGACTTCCGGTGCACAACGAGTGTGACCAGATGCCATCGAAACGTAGGAAGTTGGACTTTATGGTGTTTGGTTCCCCGGAGAAAGAAGACTGTGATGAACTCAGGTGCTATATTGGTGAGAAATCTTATCCAGATGCAGAGCCACTGACTTGGTGGCGTCGTAACTCTCACAAGTATCCTAAGTTGGCAATCATCGCGAGAAAGCTTCTGTCGGTCCCAGCGACATCTGTGCCATCTGAACGTGAAGCAGGACTTCTTGTGAACAAACTCCGAAACCGCCTGTCTAGCGAAATCGTGGACCAGATAATATTTCTGAATAAGAACAAGGTGTAATTGAAAATGTGTGTTATGAAAGTTGTGAACTGTAACCCAGGATTTTACTAGGACTGAACTGAAATACGACGAAAATATTATGTATTTTGTGTACACAATGAATTTTGCAGATGCTTTTATTCTTTTAAAGATTTCATCGTATAATTCTAATAAATATGCCTATATGTAGTTCAAAGTTGTTCGTTTTTATATTGGTGGAGGAAGACCCCGAGTGCCCCTCCGTGCAGTATTTCAGGCACCATGTAGAACCACCACAAGCAAGCTGGCTGGCTTCCTCACATGAAAATCCGACACCCCCAGTGAGATTCGAACATGCAGCAGTGATGGGCAAGTGATTTGGAGTCAACGACCGTAACCACTCGGCGACGGAAGCCCCAGTCGTTTTTATGGTTTAATGTCGCACCCATTTATACTTCTGTTCATTAAACAATAGAAACAACCCTTGATATAGACCTCACAAGTCGTAACCAAATCCATGTCAATATAAGTTAATTTCACGACGTGTAAAATACACGCGTGTACCGGTGAACCGGTGAATAGGTCAGGTTTGAAAAAGTTTGGATTTGTTGTGAAATATTCATCGAATATTCGAATACTATTCGAATACCACTTTCGAATATTCGAATACCATTTAGCTATTCGGTCCCATCCCTACGTACTAAATAGGGACAACATTTAAGTGTAAAGCAACTCGTGTATCCTGGATAACATGATTTATGGTACAGATTTACCGTTATATCTCGCCCTTTGTGCCTGCGCATATTTATTTCTTATACTAATCTTATTTAAATTATCTTTAAAAATCAACACTTGGAAATCAACATAACATGTTGGTAGATCAGGTTATAATGCATTGCTAATGGAATTAATGGAGGGATGTGGTGGTGGTGGTGGTGGTGGTGGTGGTGGTTTCGGTGGTGGTGATGGTGGGATGTGGTGGTGGTGGTCGTGGTGGTGGTGGTGGTGGTGGTGGTGGTGGATGTGGTGGTGGTGGTGGTGGTGGATGTGGTGGTGGTGGATGTGGTGGTGGTGGATGTGGTGGTGGTCGTTCGAGACAGGTGGTCTTTAGTACATATTCCACTGTATATTCATTTAACATTTCTTGAGGTATGAAATTTCAGTTGTTACACATAAACACCGAGGAATTAATATTCACCTTGTATTCTTAGAGAATATAATTATGTTGCAGTCCATCGAGATATTATCAAAAATACATGTATTGCATTATTAAAGCGACATTACGTCGCAAAAAGCAAATTGTTTACGTATAAATGCATTGCTACTGCAAATTCTTCCGTATACATTCAAACACAAATATTGAATCAATAAACAGTGTGTTTGTGGTCTACAAACTTTCAAACGTGAATGTAGGATTTCATATACCGGTCATCCACGCTCCTGAATTGACATTTGTTTGTCATTGTAGTCAATACTAAGCGCTTGATACTGTCGCTTAGAGATACTAAATTTAACTAAGATTAGTCTACAAATAAATATGCATAGACACACATGTGAGATATAACGGTAAATCTGTATCATAAATCTCGTTATTCGGGATACACAGGTTGTAATACGCATGTATGTCAACCATGTTTACATTATTTTGATATGTCAACAAACCGCGGATACGACGCTTGTTTATTAGTTGAAATACTCAGTTTTTGAGGCAAATATTTGGAAATAAATTATACCATTTAATAGGAAATTACATTTTGTATAAATTTGCGTTTTCACTGATGTAGTGTCGCTTTAACTATATCAGTACCTGATTATTGTAACTTCATTATATTTCATTCTGGAGAGTACAAATTCCATAGCAAACTAACATAATTTACTTCTTCATTATTTTGAATAGTAAAGCTCAAATAACATTATTATTTATTTTTTGATTATAATTTCAGGATAGAAAATAGTGTATAGTAATCAATAATGATTTCATTTATTCTTCCTGGATAGTACAAACTCGTGTGCTATGTTCATTCATTACTGTACAGAGTTGTGGCCAATAAAGGAAATTGAATTTGACAGAGAATCAACAAGTTGTCGTACAAATTTGATTAATAGCACATTATGCCAATATACATACATTTACACACCGTTCATAATAATAACGTCAGATGCTATATTTCATATAGATACTCCTACAGTAACGAGCTGTCCAGCCTAATCCGGTCTCCTATGCTTTACATAGACGGAAGCAACTAAATTCCCAAAGCTAACATTTACATTTGGCAATGTTGTAAAATGATTTAATTTGCATCATCCTGTAAATCAATATATATATAGTCCAAACAAAAAATAAGATTGGTAACTGTGTCTCTGTTGGTGCGACATTAAACAAACAGAAACAAACAAGCACGTCAGCCAAATAGCAGTATTCTATGGTTTTCTTACCATTGTAGGTGAACAAAATTCTCAGTGAAAACATTTACATTTGGCAACGTTGTAAAATTATTAAATTGGCTGTCCGATTAGCGCAGTGGTAACTCGCTCGCTTCTCACCAATGCAACCCGGGTTCTATCCTATCCTAGGACCTGGTAGTATTTGAGATGGTACGGTGGTCGCCAGATCAGTAGACTGTGATAACAGACGGATCTGTAGTCCAGTGGTAACACGCTGGATTGGTAACCCATGGATCGCAGGTTCGAGGTCTGACCATGATAAAATTAACAGTCTTTCAGATGGGACGTTAAACCGAGGTCTCGTGTCGGTGCTTTACACCGTGCCCGTAAAAGAACCAGAGGAGACTATGGAATGGGTCTATGTCTGTATCATTGCACTATCCTGCAAAAATCGAAAATGACTAATCTCTTCAGGAGGCGTCGCTCATATGGGCAACCGTTAGCGACGATAAATAAACATAAAACACACACATATTTTCATTGTTCAATAATAAATTATTATAAAGAGTAAAATTAGGAAGATATGCCCACAAATGGACCTGCTTTTGTGAATATGGATATTATTTTTTTAAACATATTTTATTATTTTTGAAATGAAATGTAAGGAATATTATACAGCGTGGAACTGTTATAATTTAGAAGCAAATGGATTGGGTCACACGTTTTACCAACATTAGTGACATCCCACCCCCTTTATATCAAGAAGATGTAACAGAATGAGCAGACTAATGAATATTGTTTTAACAAACTGACCAATAACTCTGAAAAAATGGTGGTTTACTAAAATTAACATTAGGATAAATGTGTATATATTATATATATATAATATATATATATATATATTATATATATATATATATATATATATTTCCAACTGAAGACTGAAAACACATACAGAGCTATAAGACTGTTACGATGATGATATATGTCTTATAGGACGTGTCTGGTGGTCGTGTACTCACTCATACAGCATTCATTCTAGATATATGGCTCCACGTTTATAGATAAATGACATACCAATGTTTATATATCATTCATATTTGACTTACAGATCGTACAACTTGCTTCCACAATAAATTAATTATTCTTTTATAGATGTTGGGAATATTTCCAGATCTATCGCCGTTGATTAATTAATGAAGAAGTATTGAAACGCTTACGGAACGAGGCTCGTAACAGATGTGTTGTTTTTTGTGTTTGCTTGATCTTTGGGTTTAATGTCGCGCGCGCCGACAACTTCATGTCATATGGTCACTCTCCAGCTGCTACCAGGTGCCTCTCCGAACACGGCCGGGTACCACTGTGGGGGTTGTGAGGTCGAGATCCGCTATAGTCATGTTGGCATTGCACTTAGGAAAGACGCACGCACGTATGCGCGCACACGCATACAGCCAATCGTTAATTTATCTTAAAAAGAAAACAAACATATTTCTTAATCTGCACATCTGCAGCTCTCCCCTTCGCAGTCATTAATTATTATATTGGCTATCCGATTAGCGCAGTGGTTGGCGCGCTCGCTTCTCACCAATTCTTCCCGGGTTCGATCCTCGGACCGGGAAGAATGTGAGATGGTACGGTGGTCTCCAGATCGGACAGGTGGGTTTTCTCCGGGTACTCCGGTTTCCTCCCACACGAACGACCACATATACGCTTTCCTCCGCGCCAACGACAGTGATTAATATAAGGTGTTAGAACTTGCTTCGCAATCGTTGTAAAATAAATAAAGTTTAAACGTTTAATTATGTTCAATGAACATTGGTCATGGCATAGTTGCTAGCTGTCCACATGCCATCCTATGTTCAGATCCCAACCAGGTCTACTCGACATATGCACCCTCTCTCACATAGACAAATCTACACGCATTGCAATTACTACCAGCATGCTGTCGTCCATACCAGTATAATCAACCCTGTCTTAACCCGCCCTGTCTATATAATCACATGCATTGGCTGCTTAGTACAGGCTGCTGCTTAATAAATGGATGACCAAGTAACATATCGGGAATATGAAAACTGACTGATTAATGCAGATTGGCTGCTTAATAGATGTGACTACTAACACAGGTTTGACTGTATATGGAACGCATTGCCACGCTCTCTTCTCCTGTCCTATTAACAATTGCCATGCTCCTTTCGCTTGACCTGGTCAGAAAGATTCGTGTAGCATCAATCATATCACCTTATATATGTTGTTTTAGCTATTACCTGTCCACACAAATATCCTTTTCAACAAACACTTTCATTGTGTATTGCTTTATTCCTTCTATGAGTTCTATGTTGTGGCACTGACAACGCAACTGCGCATAATGCTCGCTAGAGAGTGCTTTGGATTATACAGAACAGAACCCTAGTATGATACATTACATGAGTTTCTGGTAACCTTTCCTCGCTAATACGTCGTTATTGATCAGAGGTTTCGGTAAACATAATATTAGGTTAATGGTCGTGTACATTTATATTCATTAACTGTTTAATAACATGACTGTCACTGGAATGGCTGAGGGGTAGTTTATCTTAAACCACGTATGGACTATGAGCTAGTAAACAACATTGTAGTACAAGTCCACTCTATATTATCTACATACAAGTGTCAATGCCTTAGGCCCTCCGACCTTTTCCTGAGTTCTAGTTTCTAACGGTCTGTTCGCCCGAGGACACACTATATTATCTACATACAAGTGTTAATGCCTCAGGCCCTCCAACCTTTTCTTGAGTTCGAGTTTCTAACGGTCTGTTCGCCCGTGTACACTCTATATTATCTTCTTTTTTTTTATTATACAAATTTATTTTAGCTCGATTGTGAAACAAGTTATTACAACTTATATTTATCACTCTCGAGACCTCATTCCTGATGGAATCCATCGCCACGAGGGAGAGAGAAGAGGCAATGTGGAATTTAAATGCCTTGCCTAAGGGCATAATCGTAACGGCTCCAGTGGGGCTCGAACTCCAGACCTTTCGCACCTGAAGCGAACTCTATGTTATCTACATACAAGTGTTAATGCCTCAGGCCCTCCGACCTTTTCTTGAGTTCGAGTTTCTAACGGTCTGTTCGCCCGAGGACACTAAGTGAGGAACGAAATGTAGATCACTAGTCGAGGTTTGACCCCTTACAGCCTAAACGTATATGTATGGAGCTCCATTTTTATAAAATACAGCTGATATTTTACTGTTTATTGAATGCCTAAATATAGTACTAGTGTATGCTCAAAATATAACGGTTGCACTTTTGAATAATGAAACCAGTTTAAATGTGCTTCTGTTGGTCTTAATTTTGTTTCATTATGTTTTCATTTGGCGTGGAAAGTGTCTTTATATAGGACTACTGTTCCCGGATATGTTCGCACGTGACGCGTTTATATGAACGTTCCTAATGTTTGTTTGTGGAATTACGAACGTTTCCGAATCACAAATGGCTTTATATGTCTGTAAAGCAGAAAATATCTGACTTATTCTTGAATAACACCTAACTGTGTGCTGTGTGTTGTGTGTTGTAAAGCTTAGAAACAAAAATTACACATTTCCTGTAGAAACTGGAAGCTGGAATGTGACTGTACATTGAATACGCATATGCACGCTTTGTAATACAACTATTATTGGTGAAGAATTTCATTACTTGGTTTGAATGCTCCGCATTTAATAATAGTAGAAAACGTTTCTTGCATACCAAACACCCTAAAAATCAATACATGTACAGCTTAGGTTCTGTTATGAACATGTGTGTTGAAAATGGTCCGGAACTTAGAAAATTATGTATGTGTATCAACTTGAAGGAAATCGTACTTAAATTTAAATAATAACTTACATATTGACGTGGAAGTCGTGATAGCGCCGTGGATGCGCGTTCGCTTCAGGTGCGAAAGGTCCGGAGTTCGTGCCCGCTGGAGCCGTTACGAGTGTGCCCTTAGGCAAGGCATTTCCACTGCGCGTTCGCTTCAGGTGCGAAAGGTCCGGAGTTCGTGCCCGCTGGAGCCGTTACGAGTGTGCCCTTAGGCAAGGCATTTCCACTGCGCGTTCGCTTCAGGTGCGAAAGGTCCGAAGTTCGTGCCCGCTGGAGCCGTTACGAGTGTGCCCTTAGGCAAGGCATTTAATTTCCACGTTGCCTCTTCTCTCTCCCTCATGGCGATGGATTCCATCAGGAATGAGTTCTCGAGAGTGATTAATATAAGTTGCAAGAACCTGTTTCGTAATCGAGCTAACATAAATGTGTATAAACTAAACATATTGAGAGCACATGGTATCAATATTCTCATGCAGTGTCGTTATTTGTACTCGAGATATTAAGTTAAAAAATTGCAATTCAGAGTTACACTCCTGAAGAAATTGTGCATGTAATACTGTTAGTTATACAATTAATTATAAAACATTATTTATATTTATGAACCATGTTAACAAGTGTGTGTTACAAGTTGCCTCGTTATATCAAACTATTATTGACAGGATGAAAGAAGTTACTCAGTATACAATGCTAGAATCATAAATAAATGTCATAATGTGAACGTTGAATCCGTTATGATATAAAAATAGTGGCGACTTTTCGTGTGTGTTTTACGTTTATTTATCGTCGCTACCGGTTGCCCATATGAGCGACGCCTCCTGAAGAGATTAGTCATTTTAGATTTTGGAGGATAGTGCAATGATACAGACAGAGACCCATTCCAGAATCTCCTCTGGTTCTGTTACGTGCACGGTGTAAAGCACCGACACGAGACCTATGTTTAACTTCCCATCTGAAAGAATGTTAATTTTATTAGGGTCAGACGACGGGGGATCGAACCTGCGATCCCTGGATTACCAGTCCAGCGTGTTACCACTGGACTACAGATCCGTCTGTACAAGTGTTTGTTACAAGTTACCTCGTTATATCAAACTATTCTTGACAGGTGAAGGCAGTTACTCAATATACCATGCTATAATCATAAATAAATGTAGTAATTTGAACGTTGAATCCGTTATGATATATAAATAGTGGTGACTTTTCGGCACTTTAGTTAATTTTTGTTTATGTTTTAACAACGATGCTGGCTTGCTATAATTGGAATACTCCCTGACTAAGCCAGCCGTTGATATATACATATGTTCAAAATATAATACAATAGATAATCAGAAATGGACCATATGCTAAAATTTAATGTTCTTGAAGTTGCATCCTAAAGCTGTGATACTCAAATAGCACGCTCTATGCTCTCGAATTCTAACTCCGAATTTATCTTTATTGATATAGATATTTGCATGCATTGTATCCCTTAATAATAATAATAATAATAATAATAAAGACATTATTTAACGAGGGAACTCAGTTGAACAATTAAGTCAATCTACCATGAGGCCCTCAACAAATTAAGACATGAAATAGCATAACGAAACATGTAAACAGTAACCAGTAAAACTTTCATAGGAAATAAGATATAAGCTGCAAGAACTAATACTTATATTCATGTATAATTGTATATTATCAGTTCATTAGGTTATTGGTATGTTCTTTGCACCACCTGATATATAATGCTTTGAAGTGTGGAACAGAATGTGCTGTTTTGATGTGATAAGGGAAGGAATTCCACAAGTGTGACCCTGAATATAAGGAATATTTTCTAAAAACGTCATTGGCTTAGGAGTGTAAAGTTGGAGATTAGCAGATGATCGCAATTAATAGTCTATGCTTACCCAATTAAAGTTACTATTCTGCACATAATTAATAGTACGAAAGACCATTGTCAAATATCTGCAATGCAACACACTGGTATTAGTGAGCAAACATTTAAGAACTGTGCTTGTATTCATTGTACTACAGCCATCATATATTACCTTGTATGTACACACGTGTAATAAACCTCGAAGGATTCTGATTCGTCGCTAAGGGCTACTAATCAACTCCTAGCACTAATTCTGTAGGAGATTTTCATCAGTTTTCAATTGTAATGCTATCCCCTAAGCCCCCCCTCCTATTATGTTGTGCCCAGGATAATTCAAAATGTTGTTAATGGACTTCAATGAAACACTGTTGATATATAGAGGGTTGGTCCAAGACGAAGTGCTTCTACTTTGATAGATATAGGTCACGGCCTATGGTCAGAGCTATCAGCGAAGTATCCGTGGTTCAGTGGTAGAGCGTCGGATTTGGAATCGATCGGTCCCGATCGATCGGTCCCGTGTTCGATACTCGGTCAGGCCACGTATGTAGTGTCATTGAGCAAGGCACCTCACACACATTGCTTAGTACTGGTTAACCACTTAGGTCGGCTAAGCTTGCCCAGGAAAACATGTATACGTCTCCGCAAGGGGTTTGACATTAATGGAACATATAGTATCCACCGTGCTAGAGAGGTCAATGGGCGCGGACACTTCACTGACCGCCAGACCCAGGGCCTTAGTCAATTTCCCCAAAACTCCTCGATCAACCCTATATATACCCACAATGTTTCATCCAATGATTTCGAAAATAAATTAGACATTACGCTGACCACCCTAACTCTTTAGTTTATACAAAATTAGTTTAGCTCGATTGCGAAACAAGTTCTTACAACTTATATTAATTGCTCTCGAGACCTCATTCCTGGTGGAATCCATCGCCACGAGGGAGAGAAGAGGCAATGTGGAATTTAAATACCTTGCCTAATATCGTAACGGCTCCAGCGGGGCTCGAACTCCAGACCATTCGCACATGAAGTGAACGCTCTACAACTGTGCTATCACAACGTCCACAAAGTCTCCACCTATTTTATTGAGTTATTCTGTCCATAAACGGTTTCAAATACCAACGATGGAGTTTGCATCTCTACGCGAACATACATAGGATTGTATTTGTAACTAATCTATATATGTGTTTTACGATTATTTATCGTCGCTACCGGTTGCCCATATGAGCGACTCCTCCTGAAGAGATTAGCTAATGTACATTCTTGGAGGATAGTGCAATGATACAGACAGAGACCCATTCCAGAGTCTACTCTGGTTCTTTTACGTGCACGATGCAAAACACCGACACGAGACCTCGATTTAATGTCCCATCTGAAAGACTGTTAATTTTATTAGGGTCAGACGGGGAAGCGAACAACTGATCTATTTTTTTAATTTTTATTTAAGTTTATTTAACGTCGCTACCAGTTTCCCATTTGAGCGACCGGCAGTTTACTTAACAACACCTTTCCTGGGCAGGCTTCAGCGGTTAACCAGTACTTGGTGCACCAACCTCCGTAAGAAACTGCCAACTTTTTCATATAAATGAGACACGGTCTGAGCGGGGCTCGAACCCGTGACCATCCGAGATGATAGGTTACAGTGATATACAAGTCAGCGACCTTAACCACTCGACTACGGAGGCGGTTAACTGATCTATATGATAAATGATTGTCTTTTATATTTTCAGGACTACCACCGGAGGCCTATTCAATATGGGAATCATATCCGTGGAGGTTTGGAAAGGCATTTTGCATCATTAAAGCCTTATTTGCCGAGATGACTTCATACGCGTCAGTCCTGACAATAACTGCGTTCACTATTGAGAGATATATAGCTATTTGCAAGCCATTGAAATCGCACAAGATTGTAGCATTTTCTCGCTGTATAAAGATTATAATAGCAATTTGGGTAATTTCCCTATGCTGTGCATTACCATATCCAATTCATACGGATCTCTTTTTCTATGTGGAAGACGATGTTGGCAATCCAATCGTCGACTCCCTACAGTGTAATATTCCGCCAAAATATTATGAGCGAATGACACATGTGTTTCAGTTGTCTACATTTATATTCTTCGTATTTCCGCTGACAGTTATTATCGTTTTGTATAGTCTTATTGGATGTACATTACGAAACGCGGAATTAAGCAGAGAAACATCAGATAAGCGTTACCAAGGAAACTGTCATAGCGGTCAAGGGCAACATGAGCGAAGTCCAACCTTCATTGCAAGACGAAGTGTGTTAAAAGTACTAGGTGAGATGATTAAATTATATTTTCAAAAGTCCACAACATTTACAACAAATAAAGGTTAATCGAACCATCATATAACTGAATTATTAGCACAATAAACAAACACGATCGTGCTGATAACAATACTTATTGCATGGATTGAAAACATTCCCTTTTAATGTCATCTTTCGTTCGATTGCAGTTCAGATCAAAGCCTGTGGTAAGGGCGGCGTGCTATGGTAAGATAGTCATTTGTGTAACTCGAAAGCATAGACTAAGCGAAACAAGACATGCATTTACTAGTTGTTCCAATATGACACGTGCATGCATCGCATATGACCTTTCATATTAGCCACACCCGTGACCTTGAAGTTGTGTCAAATACTAGCGCTGGGGTCACATCTCTCCTAGTGATAGCCTCTGGTTTGTTATTGGGACAGTGTTGCAGCCTGCGGGTAGAGTGCTCATATGTTGTATTATTATGAGGTACTGCTGTAGCAGTGCTTTATAAATGCATCTCTCCTAGTGATAGCCTCTGGTTTGTTGTTGGGACAGTGTTGCAGCCTGCGGGTAGAGTGCACATATGTTGTATTATTATGAGGTACTGCTGTAGCAGTGCTTTATAAATGCATCTCTCCTAGTGATAGCCTCTGGTTTGTTATTGGGACAGTGTTGCAGCCTGCGGGTAGAGTGCACATATGTTGTATTATTATGAGGTACTGCTGTAGCAGTGCTATATAAATGCATCTCTCCTAGTGCTAGCCTCTGGTTTGTTGTTGTTGGGACAGTGTTGCGCCCTGCAGGTAGAGTGCTCCGACTTGTTCTTATTATGAGGTACTGTTGTTGCAGTGCGGGTCGAGATATGGTTTATAAATGCTGCTCCGACTTTGTATTATTATGAGGTATTGTTGTTGCAGTGCTGGGTCGATATATGGTTTATAAATGCTGCTCCGACTTTGTATTATTATGAGATCTCGAGCGTGATTAATATAAGTTGTAAGAACATGTTTCACAATTGAGCTAAAATAAATTTGTATAAACTAACATATACACATGTCCACCGCCAAGAAACTTATTTGACTATTATTAACACATTATACAGAAAAGCGTGATATTTATAAGGTACAAGAATAAATTACATTAACATGTAATATATAAAGTATAAATTACGTTAACATGTAATATATAAAGTATAAATTACGTTAACATGTAATATATAAAGTATAAATTACGTTAACATGTAATATATAAAGTATAAATTACGTTAACATGTAATATATAAAGCATAAATTACGTTAACATGTAATATATAAAGTATAAATTACGTTAACATGTAATATATAAAGTATAAATTACGTTAACATGTAATATTGCTATTGTACTATACATGCTATATGTTTATATTATATAGATATCTGTTTATATTATATAGCTATCTGTTTATATTATATAGCTATCTGTTTATATTATATAGATATCTGTTTATATTATATAGCCATCTGTTTATATTATATAGCTATCTGTTTATATTATATAGCTATCTGTTTATATTATATAGATATCTGTTTATATTATATAGCTATCTGTTTATATTATATAGCTATCTGTTTATATTATATAGATATCTGTTTATATTATATAGCTATCTGTTTATATTATATAGCTATCTGTTTATATTATATAGATATCTGTTTATATTATATAGCTATCTGTTTATATTATATAGCCATCTGTTTATATTATATAGATATCTGTTTATATTATATAGCTATCTGTTTATATTATATAGATATCTGTTTATATTATATAGCTATCTGTTTATATTATATAGCCATCTGTTTATATTATATAGATATCTGTTTATATTATATAGCTATCTGTTTATATTATATAGCCATCTGTTTATATTATATAGATATCTGTTTATATTATATATATATCTGTTTATAATATATAGCTATCTGTTTATGTTATAAAGCTATCTGTTTATATTATATAGATATCTGTTTATATTATATAGATATCTGTTTATGTTATAAAGCTATCTGTTTATATTATATAGCTATCTGTTTATATTATATAGATATCTGTTTATATTATATAGATATCTGTTTATATTATATAGATATCTGTTTATGTTATAAAGCTATCTATTTATATTATATAGATATCTGTTTATATTATATAGATATCTGTTCATATGATATAGCTATCTGTTTATATTAAGTAGCTATCTGTTTATAATATATAGCTATCTGTTTATATTAAGTAGCTATCTGTTTATAATATATAGCTATCTGTTTATTTTATATAGCTCTATGTTTATATTAAATAGCTATATGTTTATATTAAGTAGCTATTTTTTATATTATATAGCTATCTGTTTATATTAAATAGCTATATGTTTATATTTAGTGTAGCTAACTAAGTAGCTGTATGTTTTCCAGTTGCTGTGGTGGTAGCGTTCTTCATCTGCTGGGCCCCATTTCATGCTCAAAGACTCCTCACTGTGTACAATCGACACTGGACTCCACTTCTATTCGACTTACAAAGCTCCTTGTTCTACGTATCAGGTAAGACTTAGTGTTCATGAAATATTATGGATTACTTCAAAGGCATGGTACTCGTTTAGTAACACATATACTGTAGCTACTTTAGGTCCTTTATCACACACCGTATACAGGTGTCTTGCTTTTAATTCTTAGTGTTATTCAAGTGTCTTGCTTTTAATTCATAGTGTTATTCAAGTGTTATTCGCTTTTAATTCTTAGTGTTATTCAAGTGTCTTGATTTTAATTCTTAGTGTTATTCAAGTGTCTTGCTTTTAATTCTTAGTGTTATTCAAGTGTCTTGCTTTTAATTCCTAGTGTTATTCAAGTGTCTTGCTTTTAATTCTTAGTGTTATTCAAGTGTCTTGCTTTTAATTCTTAGTGTTATTCAAGTGTCTTGCTTTTAATTCTTAGTGTTATTCAAGTGACTTGCTTTTAATTCGTAGTGTTATTCGCTTTTAATTCTTAGTGTTATTCAAGTGACTTGCTTTTAATTCTTAGTGTTATTCAAGTGTCTTGCTTTTAATTCGTAGTGTTATTCGCTTTTAATTCTTAGTGTTATTCAAGTGTCTTGCTTTTAATTCTTAGTGTTATTCGCTTTTAATTCTTAGTGTTATTCAAGTATCTTGCTTTTAATTCTTAGTGTTATTCGCTTTTAATTCTTAGTGTTATTCAAGTGACTTGCTTTTAATTCTTAGTGTTATTCAAGTGTCTTGCTTTTAATTCTTAGTGTTATTCGCTTTTAATTCTTAGTGTTATTCAAGTGTCTTGCTTTTAATTCTTAGTGTTATTCAAGTGTCTTGCTTTTAATTCTTAGTGTTATTCAAGTGTCTTGCTTTTAATTCTTAGTGTTATTCGCTTTTAATTCTTAGTGTTATTCAAGTGTCTTGCTTTTAATTCTTAGTGTTATTCAAGTGTCTTGCTTTTAATTCGTAGTGTTATTCGCTTTTAATTCTTAGTGTTATTCAAGTGTCTTGCTTTTAATTCTTAGTGTTATTCGCTTTTAATTCTTAGTGTTATTCAAGTGTCTTGCTTTTAATTCTTAGTGTTATTCAAGTGTCTTGCTTTTAATTCGTAGTGTTATTCGCTTTTAATTCTTAGTGTTATTCAAGTGTCTTGCTTTTAATTCTTAGTGTTATTCGCTTTTAATTCTTAGTATTATTCAAGTGTCTTGCTGTTAAATCTTAGTGTTATTCAAGTGTCTTGCTTTTAATTCTTAGTGTTATTCAAGTGTCTTGCTTTTAATTCTTAGTGTTATTCAAGTGTCTTGCTTTTAATTCTTAGTGTTATTCGCTTTTAATTCTTAGTGTTATTCAAGTGTCTTGCTTTTAATTCGTAGTGTTATTCGCTTTTAATTCTTAGTGTTATTCGCTTTTAATTCTTAGTGTTATTCAAGTGTCTTGCTTTTAATTCTTAGTGTTATTCAAGTGTCTTGCTTTTAATTCTTAGTGTTATTCGCTTTTAATTCTTAGTGTTATTCAAGTGTCTTGCTTTTAATTCGTAGTGTTATTCGCTTTTAATTCTTAGTGTTATTCAAGTGTCTTGCTTTTAATTCTTAGTGTTATTCAAGTGTTCTTTTAATTCTTAGTGTTATTCAAGTGTCTTGCTTTTAATTCTTAGTGTTATTCAAGTGTCTTGCTTTTAATTCTTAGTGTTATTCAAGTGTCTTGCTTTTAATTCTTAGTGTTATTCAAGTGTCTTGCTTTTAATTCTTAGTGTTATTCAAGTGTCTTGCTTTTAATTCGTAGTGTTATTCGCTTTTAATTCTTAGTGTTATTCAAGTGTCTTGCTTTTAATTCTTAGTGTTATTTGCTTTTAATTCTTAGTGTTATTCAAGTGTCTTGCTTTTAATTCTTAGTGTTATTCAAGTGTCTTGCTTTTAATTCTTAGTGTTATTCAAGTGTCTTGCTTTTAATTCTTAGTGTTATTCAAGTGTCTTGCTTTTAATTCTTAGTGTTATTCAAGTGTCTTGCTTTTAATTCTTAGTGTTATTCGCTTTTAATTCTTAGTGTTATTCAAGTGTCTTGCTTTTAATTCTTAGTGTTATTCAAGTGTCTTGCTTTTAATTCGTAGTGTTATTCGCTTTTAATTCTTAGTGTTATTCAAGTGTCTTGCTTTTAATTCTTAGTGTTATTCAAGTGTCTTGCTTTTAATTCTTAGTGTTATTCAAGTGTCTTGCTTTTAATTCTTAGTGTTATTCAAGTGTCTTGCTTTTAATTCTTAGTGTTATTCGCTTTTAATTCTTAGTGTTATTCAAGTGTCTTGCTTTTAATTCTTAGTGTTATTCAAGTGTCTTGCTTTTAATTCTTAGTGTTATTCAAGTGTCTTGCTTTTAATTCTTAGTGTTATTCAAGTGTCTTGCTTTTAATTCTTAGTGTTATTCAAGTGTCTTGCTTTTAATTCTTAGTGTTATTCGCTTTTAATTCTTAGTGTTATTCAAGTGTCTTGCTTTTAATTCGTAGTGTTATTCGCTTTTAATTCTTAGTGTTATTCAAGTGTCTTGCTTTTAATTCTTAGTGTTATTCGCTTTTAATTCTTAGTGTTATTCAAGTGTCTTGCTTTTAATTCGTAGTGTTATTCAAGTGTCTTGCTTTTAATTCGTAGTGTTATTCGCTTTTAATTCTTAGTGTTATTCAAGTGTCTTGCTTTTAATTCGTAGTGTTATTCGCTTTTAATTCTTAGTGTTATTCAAGTGTCTTGCTTTTAATTCATAGTGTTATTCGCTTTTAATTCTTAGTGTTATTCAAGTGTCTTGCTTTTAATTCTTAGTGTTATTCGCTTTTAATTCTTAGTGTTATTCAAGTGTCTTGCTTTTAATTCTTAGTGTTATTCAAGTGTCTTGCTTTTAATTCTTAGTGTTATTCGCTTTTAATTCTTAGTGTTATTCAAGTGTCTTGCTTTTAATTCTTAGTGTTATTCAAGTGTCTTGCTTTTAATTCTTAGTGTTATTCAAGTGTCTTGCTTTTAATTCTTAGTGTTATTCAAGTGACTTGCTTTTAATTCTTAGTGTTATTCAAGTGTCTTGCTTTTAATTCTTAGTGTTATTCAAGTGTCTTGCTTTTAATTCTTAGTGTTATTCGCTTTTAATTCTTAGTGTTATTCAAGTGTCTTGCTTTTAATTCTTAGTGTTATTCAAGTGTCTTGCTTTTAATTCGTAGTGCTATTCGCTTTTAATTCTTAGTGTTATTCAAGTGTCTTGCTTTTAATTCTTAGTGTTATTCAAGTGACTTGCTTTTAATTCTCAGTGTTATTCAAGTGTCTTGCTTTTAAATCTTAGTGTTATTCAAGTGTCTTGCTTTTAATTCTTAGTGTTATTTGCTTTCAATTCTTAGTGTTATTCAAGTGTCTTGCTTTTAATTCGTAGTGTTATTCAAGTTTCTTGCTTTTAATTCGTAGTGTTATTCGCTTTTAATTCTTAGTGTTATTCAAGTGTCTTGCTTTTAATTCTTAGTGTTATTCAAGTGTCTTGCTTTTAATTCGTAGTGTTATTCGCTTTTAATTCTTAGTGTTATTCAAGTGTCTTGCTTTTAATTCTTAGTGTTATTCGCTTTTACTTCTTAGTGTTATTCAAGTGTCTTACTTTTAATTCTTAGTGTTATTCAAGTGTCTTGCTTTTAATTCTTAGTGTTATTCAAGTGTCTTGCTTTTAATTCTTAGTGTTATTCGCTTTTAATTCTTAGTGTTATTCAAGTGTCTTGCTTTTAATTCTTAGTGTTATTCAAGTGACTTGCTTTTAATTCTTAGTGTTATTCAAGTGTCTTGCTTTTAATTCTTAGTGTTATTCAAGTGTCTTGCTTTTAATTCTTAGTGTTATTCAAGTGTCTTGCTTTTAATTCTTAGTGTTATTCAAGTGTCTTGCTTTTAATTCTTAGTGTTATTCAAGTGTCTTGCTTTTAATTCTTAGTGTTATTCAAGTGACTTGCTTTTAATTCTTAGTGTTATTCAAGTGTCTTGCTTTTAATTCTTAGTGTTATTCAAGTGTCTTGCTTTTAATTCTTAGTGTTATTCGCTTTTAATTCTTAGTGTTATTCAAGTGTCTTGCTTTTAATTCTTAGTGTTATTCAAGTGTCTTGCTTTTAATTCTAGTGTTATTCGCTTTTAATTCTTAGTGTTATTCAAGTGTCTTGCTTTTAATTCTTAGTGTTATTCAAGTGTCTTGCTTTTAATTCTTAGTGTTATTCAAGTGTCTTGCTTTTAATTCTTAGTGTTATTCAAGTGTCTTGCTTTTAATTCTTAGTGTTATTCGCTTTTAATTCTTAGTGTTATTCAAGTGTCTTGCTTTTAATTCGTAGTGTTATTCGCTTTTAATTCTTAGTGTTATTCAAGTGTCTTGCTTTTAATTCTTAGTGTTATTCAAGTGTCTTGCTTTTAATTCTTAGTGTTATTCGCTTTTAATTCTTAGTGTTATTCAAGTGTCTTGCTTTTAATTCTTAGTGTTATTCAAGTGTCTTGCTTTTAATTCTTAGTGTTATTCAAGTGTCTTGCTTTTAATTCTTAGTGTTATTCAAGTGTCTTGCTTTTAATTCTTAGTGTTATTCCAGTGTCTGCTTTTAATTATTAGTGTTATTCGCTTTTAATTCTTAGTGTTATTCAAGTGTCTTGCTTTTAATTCGTAGTGTTATTCGCTTTTAATTCTTAGTGTTATTCAAGTGTCTTGTTTTAATTCTTAGTGTTATTCAAGTGTCTTGCTTTTAATTCTTAGTGTTATTCGCTTTTAATTCTTAGTGTTATTCAAGTGTCTTGCTTTTAATTCTTAGTGTTATTCAAGTGTCTTGCTTTAATTCTTAGTGTTATTCAAGTGTCTTGCTTTTAATTCTTAGTGTTATTCAAGTGTCTTGCTTTTAATTCTTAGTGTTATTCGCTTTTAATTCTTAGTGTTATTCAAGTGTCTTGCTTTTAATTCGTAGTGTTATTCGCTTTTAATTCTTAGTGTTATTCAAGTGTCTTGCTTTTAATTCTTAGTGTTATTCAAGTGTTTTTCTTTTAATTCTTAGTGTTATTCAAGTGTCTTGCTTTTAATTCTTAGTGTTATTCAAGTGTTTCTTTTAATTCTTAGTGTTATTCAAGTGTCTTGCTTTTAATTCTTAGTGTTATTCGCTTTTATATTCTTAGTGTTATTCAAGTGTCTTGCTTTTAATTCTTAGTGTTATTCGCTTTTAATTCTTAGTGTTATTCAAGTGTCTTGCTTTTAATTCGTAGTGTTATTCGCTTTTAATTCTTAGTGTTATTCAAGTGTCTTGCTTTTAATTCATAGTGTTATTCAAGTGTTATTCTTAGTGTTATTCAAGTGACTTGCTTTTAATTCTTAGTGTTATTCAAGTGTCTTGCTTTTAATTCTTAGTGTTATTCGCTTTTAATTCTTAGTGTTATTCAAGTGTCTTGCTTTTAATTCTTAGTGTTATTCAAGTGTCTTGCTTTTAATTCGTAGTGTTATTCGCTTTTAATTCTTAGTGTTATTCAAGTGTCTTGCTTTTAATTCATAGTGTTATTCGCTTTTAATTCTTAGTGTTATTCAAGTGTCTTGCTTTTAATTCTTAGTGTTATTCGCTTTTAATTCTTAGTGTTATTCAAGTGACTTGCTTTTAATTCTTAGTGTTATTCGCTTTTAATTCTTAGTGTTATTCAAGTGACTTGCTTTTAATTCTTAGTGTTATT
>CM026391.1:1905506-1938114 GCA_014843695.1 Archivesica marissinica
ATTATGTGCAAGCAGGGCAGACGGATCTGTAATCCAGTGGTTAACACATTGGACTGCGAATCCAGGGATCACAGGTTCGATCCCCCGTCTGACCATAATAAAATTAACAGTCTTTTAGGTGGGACTTTAAACCGAGGTCTCGTGTCGGTGCTTTACACCGTGCACGTTGTGATTTGAACCTTTTTAGTTACTGGTTTTGACAAACGACTCTTGGTGGTTTGGTTTAAACATATTTATTCGGCATTATATAACATAATTTACTACAAATAATGATGTACACAATAAATAAAATTGGATTGAAATGAAAGCTAAAAGCGTATTGAATAATCTTGGCTGTTTTTAATAAGTGTTTCATAAAAATGTATTTTCTGTTCTGTTTTTAGTTCTTGTCAGACTATGGAGTTAAGTTGAGTCTACAGATGAGCACCGTCTGGTGAACACTGCTTGTCTATTAATTCAGTTAAGTACAACGCTACTAGGGTGAATGAAGCCGGTATTGCAGAACCTCATTTTGTGGTAATGAATGTTTCCTATTTCTTGTGTAATGTTTGTATTGTCGCTCGTTGACTGAGCACGTTGTTCAGACTTCATACGTGGTAAATCGCACCAATAGTAACCCGACATTCCTGCCTTCTCTCTAGCGCTATTCACTGCTGGCTCTAACCCAAAACATGAAATACGTTAACAACTCGTTTTAACAACTTAGTAAGTGCATATTGTTAGTGCTACCATTCTAAATAGCAAAGGGCTTCCATTCTTTCCTCGATACCATCTTGTCAAAACGCCAGGCTGAAATACAAATGTATCACCCACAAAGTTAGCCGGTTTAACCCCGTCCGGAAAAAACACATGCCATAAAGGCGCATATTTCCACTCTGGAAAAAGCAAAGTACACTCGCATTTGTCTTTTAATGATTTGGTAACACATCTATGGTGGTACTAACCAATTCAGCTCTCCTATCGAATGTATGCGGTCCCCACAGTCTATTTAACGCATCGAATACCTGTTCCTTGTTTTATCCAATCATCGCTATCACAACACCTACTCACAAATAGACTGCCTCTATAGTATCTACCCTTGGAATCCACACAGGATTTAATACAATATTGCTTTCTCTGAATACGGTATCTACCAATACCGCAACTTCCTGCAAATAAGAGTTTCTACTGCCGATGTTAAATATCGACGCTACATTCTTATTGTCCGTCGTTGTAACACCTCTATATAACCACCAAATACGACGCCACTGGCGTCACTGTATACGACCAGTTCTGGTACAATATCGCCGTCTATGCTAATATTAGACGCATTTAAATTCCTCACATGTTCCTACCAGAACAGCATTTCACTCAATGCTAAATCGCTAACCTTGACCCGTACTTGCCAATTAGCACGTTGCTTAACACATTAACACATTGCACGTGAATAAATTATCGTGACTGACCCTGATACACATTGCATGGATATCAATTGTCCTACCAGACAAGCAAGATTACGTACACATATATAAACATGATACCTTAAAACTAGGGATGGGACCGAATATTCGAATATCCGAATATCCGAATACCTGACCGAATATTCGAATCCTATTTCGGTATTCGAATACCAAAAAATAAAATAATTCTATTTTCAATTTTTGTTTTAATATTTGTCATTTCTAGTTATTTCAATCTATAAAGTACACTGATTCACACCTCCTCGTGTGTTTGTTTAAGTGCGAAAACTTGGCCACCTGTTCCCAATCTCGGGCGTCTCGACACTTTGTACAAGGTGTTGTTATAGAAGCTTAGCTTCAAACAACTTTTAATGGGGAAATTATGCAAATCGACCAGTACCTTATTTAAATAAAATGATCAATATGGTCCCAATATGGTCACTAAAACGAAAAACAATGCTAATTGCCTCTTTGTGAACAACATACCATTTCAAAGTGAGACACCGACGAATAAAACGGAAAATGTCATTGGATGTTTTGTAACTAATTATTTACTCAATAATATTGAGTCAATCTTCATTTTTACACCAATTTGTATATATAGAAATAAAAATGTGAAACTTTCTCATTTATTGTCATTCTGTCTGATAATTATAACTACTATTCAAAATTCATCATGCCTCCGCGTCAGCCATCAGCTGTATGGAAATTCTTCACGCGCTCTGCCGACAAGACTTCCGCTACATGCCAACTATGCAACGACAAGTTTGCGTACACGCCTGGCGGAACGACGTCAAACCTCAACAACCATTTACGGAACAAACATCCCTCAGCCGATATGTCGGACTCTAAGAAACAAGTGTCAATGAGTGCCTACGTCAGTACACCTAAGAAAACATTGTCTAAAAGTGAACACGAGAGGATTACACAAGCCATTGCAAACATGATTGTTGAGGATTACGTGCCACTTAGTGTTGTGGAAGGTGCTGGTTTCCTCAAGCTGATGGAGATAGTTGCTCCGGATTATAATGTTCCATGTAGGAAAACCGTACGCGCTCGGATTAACAAGCAGTACGATGATCGTAAGGAGACCCTCTTGTCCGAACTGGAGTCGGTGCCATCTGCCTCTATTACCACAGACACGTGGACGTCAACGGCGAACATGTCATACATCACAGTGACAGAACATCATATCACTGATGACTGGAACCTCCAGTCCAATGTTCTCCTGACACGTGAGATGCCGGAGCGTCACACTGGCGAGAACCTGGCAGAGCGGATGAAGGACTGTGTGTCCGAGTTTGGACTTACCGACAAGGTGGTGATGTGTGTGCATGACAATGCAAGGAATATAGAGTGTGCCGGCAATCTGTGTGAGGATTGGGAGGATTTGGGGTGCTTCGCCCATACCCTGCAATTGTGTGTGAAACCTGTGTTACCAAGTGTTTCTAAGGTAGTCTCTAAGTGTCGCAAACTTATTGGTCACTTTAAGCACTCCACGACAGTGTCCGCAGAGATGCGGAAACGCCAAGAGCTTCTCGACGAGCCACGGCACGAGTTGGTACAGGATGTACCTACTCGTTGGAATTCAACGCAAATGATGCTGGAGCGTCTCACAGAGCAGCGTCGTGTTTTGACAGACCTCATGCTGGACACTCGTGTCACCAAGAAGATCGACACCAACCTTCTTCCAAAGAACCACGAGTGGGAGTTTATCAGTGAGCTATCCAGTGTGCTTGCTGATGTGACTGCCGTCACAACATATATGAGTGGGGAGAAGAGTGTGTCATGCTCCCAAGTGTATCCTATAGTGTGTGGACTTATGATGAACAGTCTCTGCCAGAACCCTGATGACTCTCATACAGTCAGTCGAGTGAAGGACGTGCTTCGCCAGCAGTTGGATCGTCGTTTCCGGCCAACGTTACTGGAGTCCGCTACCTCCATACCTATGGTTGCATCATTGCTCGACCCCCGCTACAAACACTTGTTATTCGCTACCAAGGAACAGCGACGTGCATGTGAAGACCAGCTTGAGAGTCGTATGGACGAGATCCCCCTGCGACTTCCGGTGCACAACGAGTGTGACCAGATGCCATCGAAACGTAGGAAGTTGGACTTTATGGTGTTTGGTTCCCCGGAGAAAGAAGACTGTGATGAACTCAGGTGCTATATTGGTGAGAAATCTTATCCAGATGCAGAGCCACTGACTTGGTGGCGTCGTAACTCTCACAAGTATCCTAAGTTGGCAATCATCGCGAGAAAGCTTCTGTCGGTCCCAGCGACATCTGTGCCATCTGAACGTGTGTTTTCGGCAGCAGGACTTCTTGTGAACAAACTCCGAAACCGCCTGTCTAGCGAAATCGTGGACCAGATAATCTTTCTGAATAAGAACAAGGTGTAATTGAAAATGTGTGTTATGAAAGTTGTGAACTGTAACCCAGGATTTTACTAGGACTGAACTGAAATACGACGAAAATATTATGTATTTTGTGTACACAATGAATTTTGCAGATGCTTTTATTCTTTTAAAGATTTCATCGTATAATTCTAATAAATATGCCTATATGTAGTTCAAAGTTGTTCGTTTTTATATTGGTGGAGGAAGACCCCGAGTGCCCCTCCGTGCAGTATTTCAGGCACCATGTAGAACCACCACAAGCAAGCTGGCTGGCTTCCTCACATGAAAATCCGACACCCCCAGTGAGATTCGAACATGCAGCAGTGATGGGCAAGTGATTTGGAGTCAACGACCGTAACCACTCGGCGACGGAAGCCCCAGTCGTTTTTATGGTTTAATGTCGCACCCATTTATACTTCTGTTCATTAAACAATAGAAACAACCCTTGATATAGACCTCACAAGTCGTAACCAAATCCATGTCAATATAAGTTAATTTCACGACGTGTAAAATACACGCGTGTACCGGTGAACCGGTGAATAGGTCAGGTTTGAAAAAGTTTGGATTTGTTGTGAAATATTCATCGAATATTCGAATACTATTCGAATACCACTTTCGAATATTCGAATACCATTTAGCTATTCGGTCCCATCCTTAAAACGTGTTCCACTATGTCAGATAATAGCGCCTCGAAGTGTAACTGTCATTGTACCAATCAGTGCATGCCATGCGTATCACAACCATACGATCGTTTGATCGTTTGACTAGGTACTCACATGCAGTTTGCGTCAGCCAGCAAAAATCAAAACTTCAATAGGTCTGTCCTACCAAATGCACTCAACTGCACGGCACTATAATAAGTGCCATAACCCCCAAGCCGTCGCCAAGAAACATAACTACCTTGTCCCCAAATGAACGCCATTTTTTAATCATTGCTTTGCAATCGTATAATATAAATATATATCCTGGAACAGCTACCCCATATGGTAGCACGTTATGGACAACTACGTCTTCACTCCGTCAACAATTCATGCAAAACCCAGAAAATACGATGATTCTCAAATATTTCTATATGATGGTGTGCAGACTTTAGATCAAAGCTGAACACATAGTTGTCTTGGCAAAACATCTTCCTTGCCACTAAATGAATTGATTAAATGAATATTGATATACCTGCAATCTAGGACAAGTCGGGATTGACCAGACCTATTAAATGCCACTGTTAACGGATTAACAATATGGGGTGCTGTATCAAGTTTGCTATTACAACTTTTATCTAATACACTCAACAAACTGTTGCACAATGAAGACTTAGTGTTTTTAATCTCTGCAACACAGCGTATAGTTTTATATTTAAACTTTATTTATTTTACAATGATTGCGAAGCAAGATTTAACAACTTATATTAATCACTCACTCTCGTTGGCGCGGATGAAAGCGTATATGTTGTCATTTGTGTGGGAGCAAACAGGAGTACCCGGAGAAAACCCACCTGTCCGATCTGGAGACAACCGTACCATCTCATATACTTCCCCTTCCGTGGATCGAACCCGGGTTGCATAGGTGAGAAGCGAACACGCTAACCACTACGCTAATTGGACAGCCGATAGTCAAAGGGCAATTTATAGCCATTCTTTAAAACGCTAAAAATATATGTAGCCATCCCTGCTTTTCTCCAACGGCGCATGTGGCACATGAGTCTACCAACAGGAGATTCGGTCTTACCGACCTCTGTTTCGCTCTTGCAATGTGACACTGTACTGGTTTCTTGTGTACATGTACTAATCAACTGTAAGGCCTTCTTGCCGACTAGCCTATCAGACTCATTATACATATGGATACTCTAATATATCGCTTATCTGATTATTTGTTGCGCCCTCCAACGGCTGCTCTGCGCCCCTAAACTTGCAGTCAGATTGCCAATGACCTGGTTGTCCACATCTGAAGCAAAGTCCTGGTTTCGCCCGACATGAGGCAAGCGACCGGTAGTTCCTGGTCCTGTCAAAGTAACTGGCGACGCCACGTCGCTAGTAGTTGTGTAAGGAATAGACCTGCCGGATTTGCCTTTTATTCTCCTGGCTAGCTTTGCGGTCAGCATTCATCTTTGCACGGTCGATTTTCTTCTCGCCACCAGAATTTGACGATGGATGCGCCTCATACTCTTGCACGACCCGCCAACTCAAGTCTGACGAGTGCTCTATATGCTTCTGCCTATGAATTAGGGTCCACATACCCTGAACTATCTTACGTGCTGCCTCCGTTGACTGAATACTAGCGTTTTCAAGGTAAAGCTTAGATTATCAAAACATTTGTTATCTCTAAAATATTATATGAAATTAATGGTTTACCAAATAACTATATAGAATAATAGAAAAGCTTATTAATGAATTTATGTGGGTTAAAAACAGCCATTTGGTAAACAGTAGTATGCAATTTGGAACGTGACCAAAGCGGGTAAGCCTTCCCAACATTAAGAAATATATGCGAATCTCTTAACATCAATACAATATATCGAATTATTAATTCTGAAATACAAAACTTGAACCGTATTGGAAATTATTATTTAACTATAGAAGATACAAAATTTGGTCAGGAATACGTTATATGTTCTTGTTCACCAATATATTAATGCTCTTCGGGATTGGACTGACTTCAGGAAATTTCTCCAACATTCAAACTGCGATTATTCACCACAGCTGTTTGGAAACTATCGTGTTATATTTAATAAACAACCAAATCTTTTTTAATCGTTTACTAAATGAAATTTGGAATAGCGATCAAGAACTATATAGAACATTAGAGAACACACTTAATTGGATCTCAGAATGGTCGCAGCTGAAAACCGCAGTTCGGTAGTATTTAAAACATGATTTAAGCACTAAATTCACACAGTTACGTTGTCGGGCAATATCTTATTAACAAACACCGGTATTGTGATTGATCATCGAAACATCAAACTAAAAGATATTCAGCAAATATATATGTCTAAAGATATCAAATTTAATTGCGAGATGAAATGGTACCAGTCTTTCGATCGACACTACAACTGGGGTAATATATGGCGTTCCTTAGATAAACCCAAAGCATCTTAACACAATTTCAGTTTCAGTTCCTACACAAGGTTATATTTACCGAGCACAAACTGAATTTAGCCGGATTTTCAAATGTTTTTTGTAAAGTTTGCAAGACTGAACGAGAAACACCCCGTCATTTGTTCTGGGGTTGTGAACACGCACATTTAATATGGAATCACATACTACCAATACTCGAAAACATAACACAGAACGCAATCATTTTGTCTGTTTGGTATATACTTCTCGCCTCAGAAATGCAAGTTGCCTTTGAAACAAAATGGTTCATATGGAAAACTCGCAACAGTATTAAACATGAAGGTATATATTGGGACAAAAAGTGTGTCATCCAGTCTATTAAAAGAAACGTTTATAATGAAATAAATTGGCAAAGTGATGATTAAATTACTGATATGTTTGAAACATATTTCGTACTATAACAAAATATATCCATATACCTTTCTTTTGGCATTTTAGTGGTAAAAGGTAGGCAAATGGTTCGATTTCGACTTAGTGCAACATTATTTACGTGTGGAGGTTGGGGAACAACAAGAAGAACAAGAAGACGAGGGTGAGGAAGAAGAAGAGGAGGATGAAGAAGAAGAGGATGAGGAAGAAGAAGAAGAGGAGGTAGAAGAAGAGAAGGAGGAAGAAGAATTAGATTAGAAGAAGAGGAGGAGGAAGAAGAGGAGGAGGAAGAAGAGGAGGAGGAGGCAGAAGAAGAGGAGAAGAAGAAGAGGAGGAAGAAGAGGAGGAGGAGGAAGAAGAAGAGGAGGAGGAAGAAGAAGAAGAAGAGGAAGAATAAGAGGAGGAAGAAAAAGAAGAGGAGGAGGAGGAAGAAGAAGAAGAAGATGAGGTAGAAGAAGAAGAACAGGAACAACAACTATTGATTACGGTTAATTGCATCTCATAAAATTATCATATGTTTTATATTAATGATGTATTTATGTATAATTATGTACTTGTATGTGAATAAAAGGGGTTTATTCCTCGTGAAAAATAATAATACTAGCGTCGCTTAAAAGAGATTCTGCCTCGCATAAACTGCTTAACACCTTGGAGTTGACCTTGGACTGCTCCTCGTCACGCTCATTCTTAAACTGATATATTTCATTTGCCACCATAAGTTGACAGTTGTAATGTGTGTGTTTACGTCTATTTATCGTCGCTACCGGTTGCCCATATGAGCGACGCCTCCTGAAGAGATTAGTCATTTTAGATTTTTGGAGGATAGTGCAATGATACAGACAGAGACCCATTCCAGCGTCTCCTCTGGTTCTATTACGTGACGGTGTATAGCACCAACACGAGACCTCGGTTTAAAGTTCCATCTGAAAGATTGTTAATTTTATTAGGGTCAGGCGGGGGATCGAACCAATGTTTGTAAACTGCAGGGTGACAATGCTTCATAAGCTGCTCGAACGAATTCAGCTTCGAAGAAACGAACTGCCCTAGTCTCGTCAATAACGCACTGTTATCCTCCATAATATTAAAAAAACAACAATGACTCGTGCTAATTAAACTTAGGTCTACGCTCTGTGAAAGCGTACGGTAGAGTGACCATACTTTTTCAACACATTATTCATTACACATTTGCCACGCAAAGCACGTGCCCCTGCAATACTGACCAATAATGTAATTTTTGTCGTTTAAGTTTACGAATTAGACAAAAATTGATTTCCCTTGGTTCATAAGCTCCGATAGATGTCGGTAGTATTTGAAATTTAGAAAATTTCGTGCGTGTATTTTAGCGTAAAGTACATTCAGCCTAGGGTTACAGACCGGTAACGACGTATAGAATTTTGATAAACCTGTTTTACGAGTTTATAATATCACACGAGGAAATCTTAGAACATTCAAATGACAATACACAAAGTGATATTAATGGAGCTTTGAAAGAAATTCTGTCAGAATTAAAAGGACAAAAACGTGATTTAAATGCTTTACAAGCAGAGGTTCATGGAAATACGCTTTCATCAGGTGATTTAAAAAGCTGAAAACTGACGAGTGACGGTTTGGATGACGAGCAACGTAATTCCAAAGCAGAATCTCGAGCACTCGAGAAAAAGAAGCTCAAAGCCGCTTCTAAGAGGAAATCCAAGCCTGCTGTTGCGTACGGTTACTCTGATAGTGTTGGGACTTCTCGTGGTTTCGGCCCACAAACCCCGGTCGCTGGGAATTTCTATGGCGGAAGAATTCAGTCCTTCGAGGCTACCAACCGTTATCTGGAGCGACACGAGGTTCAGGCTCCTATGGCTATGGTCCCTGCTTCACCTGTCGGGAAACGAACCATCTCCGGCGCCAGTGCCCTTACACCAGTAGAGACACTAAATCTGATCACCCCGCGAAGAAGTGAGAAAGTCCTAGTAACGGTGGAAAAGCCCACGGGAAAACCAGATGACTTTAGAGATGAGTATTTAACTAATTCTATTTTTAGACACGTCAATTTCGACCAAGATCGATTTACAGATGATTATCTTGTTTATGAACAAGGTCAGAAAAATATTATTGTTAAAAATAGATTGAGAGATCATATTGACTTTTGGCATAGGATAGGTGCTTGTCAATTTATATTAGATACTATTCTCTATGGCTATACAATTCCTTTTTACTCTCTACCTGGTAGTAGTGTTACAAAAAATAATATGTCTACTTTAAAAGAAAGATCGTTTGTTATAGATGCCATCAACGATTTGTTAGACAGGAATTTGATAGAAAGATGTTCACATGTTCCTAAGGTGGTTAACCCATTGTCTGTCTCAATTCAAAGTAACGGTAAAAAGCGCTTGATTTTAGATTTGAGAACTGTTAATATGCATGTTTGGAAAAAGTCCATAAAATATGAAGATCTCAGGTTGGTGCTTTTGTATTTAGAACAGGATAGTTGGATGATTAAGTTTGATATCCATTCAGCTTATCATTTTCTAGATATATTCTATGAGCATACAGAGTCTTTAGGATTTTCTTTTCCAGATGAAAATTGTAATATTTCATATTATAAATGTTTGGTTTTGCCATTTGGTTTAGGGGTTGCACCGTGTTTGTACACAAAGTTTACTCGACCGTTGATAGCTAAATGGCGTGGAGAAGGAAAAAAGGTTATCATGTTTCTCGATGGTGGATTTGGGACTGCAGGCAATTTCGATAGTACGGTTCAGTTGGCGTCAGATATAAAACGAGATTTGTTAGATTCGGGATTGATTCCGAAAATCGATAAATCGATTTGGGTCCCCGTGCAAGAACTTGAATGGTTAGGTGCTTTTCTTAGCATGAAGGAGTATACTATCTGCATCCCTCAGCGTAGGATATATAAGGCTATGGGTACTCTTTATGATATTAAAAGTAAACCATTGGTTCCAGTTCGGACTGTAGCGAGTTTCATAGGTCAAACCATTTCTATGAGTATTGTGATCGGTCCTGTTTCACAGATTATGACCAGATATCTTAGCATTGATGTCTTACAAGCCAATACTTGGAGCTCCTACATTAAGTTGTCCCAGTCCAGTATGCAACAGTTATCATTTTGGGATACTACTCTAGTTTATCTGAATATTAAGAATCTTAGTTCTTCAGGGGTTTGTTCCAAGATTGTTTATAGTGATGCTTCAGATACCGCTTACGGAGGTTATGAAGTCAATACTTTAAATGGGGTTTCACATGGTGTCTGGACATCAGAAGAGAGCGTTCGATCCTCTACATGGAGAGAACTGTGTGCTGTATACAGAGTACTGAGATCTATGATCCATGGTTTAAGTAACCAAAGAGTTAAGTGGTTCACAGATAATACAGGTGTGTGCACCATTGTTCAGAAGGGTTCCATGAAAGTTGATTTACAAGATTTGGCTATGAAGATTTTCAATCTTACGTCTCTATATTCCATTCATCTAGAGATTGAATGGTTACCCCGTAGTGAAAATTCAAAGGCAGACTATTTGTCTCGCATTATAGAGATAGATGACTGGGGTTTAGCTGTCGAACTCATAGGTATGATTCAAACTAGGTGGGGCATGTTGGATGTAGAAATTTTCGCCTCTAAACATAATGCTAAGTTACCTGTATTTTACTCCAGATTTTGGGGTTACATGTCTTCAGGTGTGGACGCATTTACCTATGATTGGGGTTCAGTGTTTGGCTTGTTTGTACCCCCTGTAATTATTGTAGCGAGAGTGCTCAAGAAGTTGCAATGTTGTAGAGCACATGGCGTACTTGTCGTCCCTGAATGGATATCCGCCAATTACTGGCCTTTGTTATGCAATGTGTATGGCTTTAGGCCGTTCGTGCATGATTGGATGTATTTACCTATTGATAAGAGGTTTTATACACCGTGCAAAAATGGTGCAGGCATTTTTGGCAATGAAAATTTAAAGTTTAATATGTTAACGTTGTACATTTCTTTTAAGATTTAATAATGTGCAAGTGTTTATTTTACTAGACTCGATACACTGAATTTGTATAAGATTGAATTAAAGTAAAGCTTATATTAAACATGTAATACGGATTTTATTTAAAATGATTTTATAGTGAAACATTCCGTTATTATATTACTCATAAGTTTGTTTAACACGATGAGGCAACGAGCTGGTGTAACAGCATGATGTTGCGTGTACAATCTGTACGTTTTATGGCACGTATATGCGTGCGTTATATCGAGTGTAACATAACTCGATGAACGTTTATTACTAGTGATGGCAACGAATAGCAATTTTGCTATTCGAATATTCGATTGGGAAAGTATTCGAATATTCGAATATTCGATCATGATTCTGTCAAAAGATTCAAAACCTACTTTCTGTTCAGTGTGACTTCTTCCGGGTATGGCCGTGTAATTATGGCGACGACTCAATCAGTTATTGTTATCATCCTCTGTACACATTGTATTTAACACCAGTCACCTCGCTATGCATAATTATAATTTTACACTCGACGTAACTGGTGTATGAATAGGACTGCATATATGCATAGTAAACATACATTTTTGATACATACATGCATGTATTACTTCCGGAGTGAATAAAGTATGTAAATAAAATATGGCCTGTGTTTCTTGGCGTTTCCTCATCTCAGCTGTCAGGGTTGTAGAGTGTTTGAAATGACCTACTGATTTCCTGCCCTTGGTGACGGTCTTTGTCACTGTTTGCAATTCTAATGAAGGCTTGATACATAACTGCAAGGTGTGTGCAAAGCACCCTAAGTCTCCCCACTCCTCACACTTTTCACCGATATTAACCAAGCAACACTAATTGGCAAACAATTTTCTAATTTGTCTTTAATTACAATTATGTGTTAGAACTTTGTTATTTAAATGTTTATAAACAATAATTTGCAAACAAATTAATTATATTACCCCTTGATAACATTAAATCAAACACGACGTACCTACCGTATATACACCAATTTACTGTAATTATCCGATTACCTGGGAGAGTATCAATTAAGTGAATAAACACCTGCGATCGAGGGGACCACAACATGCATGATTTAGTCACACATCCTGGGGCGATTTCTTTTGTATTCTGACTTAGAATTTCCAAGGTTTTATGATGGATTCAAATGAAAACAACACCGATGCATCTGATTTTATGACAGTTTATTTCAATATTTTTTTTTTTATGAATATTCAAATACCGTAATAGTATTCGGATATTCGTTGCCATCCCTATTTATTACATTTGTTGCAACGAGCTGGTGTAACAGCATGTTGCGTGTACAGTTTGTACGTATTATACTGGAAGGAACCATTTATAGTATGAATGATATATCTTTTAGTAATGATGTTCTATACTATATACTAGTATACTAATTATGGTTTTCTCTACATTTATTTTTTCAGTGCTATGCTGATGAAATAGAAGAGTTGCCTGATGTCATGGTGGAGAAGATCTGCTTGCTGCCGGACCTACTCAAACATACCAGAGCCGATAATACTTGTTCTGCTTATAGTAACGGTTTTAAACGTTGGAATAATTGGGCTTTGAGTAATGGACTCAATAGTAAGGAGGCCTTGCCCGCCAAGGCATTTCATGTAGCCTTATATTTGGCTTCGTTAGTGCAAACTGCAAACACACCATTATTAATGCTTTTTACAGTATCAAATGGTATCATGATCTTTTTGATTTCACTCCTCCCACGAACTCTAGTTTAGTTAGAAACATTTTGGAAGCTGCTAAACGTAAGCTAGCTAGACCTGTATTTAAAAAAGAGCCAGTAACGTTAGATTTGTTAATGAAGGTTTATAATTCTTTATATATAGAAAAGAATATTAAGAATCAGAGAACTATTTGTGCTTTTCTGCTATCTTATGCCGGTTTTCTGAGGAGTGAAGAACTGTTGAAATTACGGAGACTTTATTTTCAATTCAGTGTACATGAGTGTGTTTATCGAGTCGAGTAAAACGGACAAGTACCATGATGGAGCATGGATACTTATTGCTAGAACAGGAACTGTATTGTGCCCAGTTCAGAATCTTGAGAAGTATTTTATGTGGGCGAATATTGATTGTGATTCAGATACCTATATGTTCTGTCATTTAACAGCCACTAAATTATGCTACAAGATTAGAAATGATGGTAAACATTTGGCATATAGTAATTTGAGGACCATATTTTTGGACGCCTTAAGACCACATGTTAAAGATGTAAGTTTCTATTGCCTACATTCATTAAGGAGTGCTGGTGCAACGTCTGCAGCAAATAGGGGTGTTCCTGATAGACTGTTCAAACGCCATGGGTGTTGGCGAAGTGAAAATGCCAAAGATGGCTACATTAAAGACTCAGTGGAAGAAAGATTGAACGTTTCTCAGTCTTCAGGCTTATAGATGAAGTGTTTTGTCTGAATGATTATTATTCAGCTAACGTGAATTATTTAGAGCCCACCATAGCCCGTTCTTTTAATTACAGACGGTCTGTTGGTACCCACAAGGCTTATACCAAAAATAGTTTGGAGTTTGTATTCTTCTTTCCGAAGTTGGGAACATATGTGTGTTGGTGGTGAATGTTGTAATAACATTGTGTTGTAGTTTGATGCTATTGTAACATTCACTCGCAACCTAACACATGTTCTTGAGCTATCGGAGGTGTTGGGCATAAGGGAATATAGGATATAAGACGAGAACGATCCAATATGTAACATATTGTACTGTGTGAGGCGCGTAGCGCCGAAGACAGTAACAATATTTTACATATTGGATCCGTTTGAGGCTTATATCTTACTTAAAACAAACACTTATATAACACGATCCTGCTAATTAAAATTGTTAATGTCGTACGCTGTTCTATTAACAGCAGTCCAATATTAATAATAATGGACTGCAAGTACAAAAGTATGACGTCACGACAGTGTTTTAATACTACCGAAACGCGTGAACATATGTTATAGTATGTAGCGTCACTATAATTGTAGCAAACAACATAGAACCTGACCAGCACACAGCGTCACATACTGTAAATATGTATTAATAATTATGTGGAGTGCATGTCATCAATGTTGGCTTTCGAATTTTATGGCGACATCTGATATTAATCTTTTATGTAAAAGGCCATAATAAAATAAATCCTAGATTTTCATCCAAATTTTTTTGAAAATGGGGGCGGGGGGTGAAATTTTATTTTTTATTTTATATTTTCAGGATATCGATATTTATGCTGATAAAATGGTGTTTTGACAAGATTTTTTTTTTTTTTTCAAATAGTAATAAAAAAAATCGGGGCGGGCCCTAAAAACGGGGGCGGGCGGGGATGAAAATCTAGGAAATATTTTATTATGGCCTAACCTAACGTTAAGCGCTGATTTCTTGGATTGACCTAGTCAATACTGCTGGCAGAGTTCAATTCTGGATCCCGTCAGTATGTGACTTGGACGTCGCTAAATCGGAGAGGTGAGTTTTCTCTGGGCACTCCACGACTGACCTGGCTCTATGTTGTTTGCTACACGTCTAGGGCCACCGCACTACCTATACTTGGACATCGCCTTTTATGAGACAGGTTACTATGAGTTATAGACGTCGGTGCATTCGTCTTTGAATCCAAGATTGAATCCAAGATTGACTCCCTATGCTGCAGGATTCGACCCAGCACCGAACACGACATCATAGACCGCTACATAGGTTGATAACCTGATCGAATCTTTCGATAGTGCCACGATCATTTTAACGGGCCCATTTCCAATCAGATCCAAGCGGTCTTGACCACCCTGTAGACGTGGGTTCGATCCCGATCATTATGGCTAGTAATCGATAATGTTATTGGGACAAAGGTGGCCCCTTCCAGACACGGACACATACAAACAACAGGGTGCAGTATCGACATCTAGATTTCTAGAGTGAATATCAGGCTACCTGTCCATGTACTCTTCCAGGTTCTAGATGGTCCCTAGAGGTTGTTTGTCGAGAGTTAATGCTGTGTAATACTTACAATACATTGACGGTACTGTCAACGTAACGTAATGTAACACCAGTATTGTGCTTAACGTCACACTACTTAATATTGAGATTGAAATAATATATTCTGGGGTTACATTGCTAAATAATATTTCTAAATAAAGTAAACCAACTACTCACCCATTTTGTGGCTCATTAGGTCAACGCGCTGCTTACTTGAGCTAGTCACCAATGCGTCTTAAAATAATATACTAGACAACACAAGACAGCATACACGTCTTATTCTCAAATTCACCCAACACCAACCAGCCCGTAATTTAATACCAGCACACAGTCTGTATATATATATATATATAGAGAGAGAGTAAGATGTATATCCGTTTGTTAAATCAATGTATATATCCACAGTAATCAAGATCAGTATCAGGTGGTGATTACTATCTATGATAACAATATGTCATCCAGTCTATTAAAACACACGTTTATAATCAAATACAATGGCAATGTGATGATCAAATTATTGATATGTTTGTAATATATTTCATACTCTAACAAAATATATCAATATACCTTTCTTTTCTAGTATTTTAGTGGTAAAAGGTAGGCAAATGAAATGAGAAACTAAGGATATTCATCCTTCACAATACATCGTAGTCGATTTCGACGTAATGCAACAGTATTTCCATGTGGAGGTTGGGGAATAAGAACAACAACAATGTCTAGGTTATATTTTATGTTAATGATCACATGTATTTATGTATAAGTATGTACTTGTATGTGATTAATGCAGATTCTCTTTTGATAGTTTACATATTTGGATCTAACGTTTCCTTTTTGCTACATTAAAATTACAATAACGCGATGCTGTAAATATATGCGGACGTTTAGCAAAATCAAGTCCAAACATTTGCCACTGCTGTTAAGTATTCAATAGTTTCTCTACAATTTATATATACTGAACACATAAACTCGCCATTACTATTCGCCAAGCAATTTGTACCATTTAAACGTACTCCAACATGGGAAGGGATTCATATAAGCTTTAAGCTTGTTTCTCGACCCATATCGGTTCGAATGTATAACAATTGTGTTTATATATGTATATATGTATTTGATCCGAATAAAATATGTTTAAACTAACTTTGTCTAACACAATGGCAGCCACAGTAGGAATGATGACGTCACATGATAACTATTTATTGAAAAGACTGGTACCACTGATCAATTGTTCGATCCCCCGTCTGGCCCTAATATAAATAGCAGTCTTTCAGATGGGACTTTAAACTAAGGTCTCGTGTCTGTGCTGTACACCGTACACGTATAAAAGAAGCAGAAGACACTGGAATGGGTCTCTGTCTGTATCATTGCACTACCCTCCAACTATCTAAAATGACTAATCTCTTCAGGAGGCGTCGCTCATATGGACAACCGGTAACGACGATAAATAAAAGTTAATCACACATGTCAATTCAACTAGATGACAATTGTTTGAAGGTTTGAAACCGCAAGGTTATGCTGACCTATATTATAATACATGTATATTCCTGTTCACTTCAGAATCTTACGAAAGTTGCGATGAAACATTCAACGATACACTGGAACACAATCTTCAAACAATTAAAAACTATCCGAAGGGCATTGCAGACAATTATAAATGGAGAATTGGCGGGAGTAGGAGCGCGCCAATAAGGAACGTGGAATTTCCGGTTATTGTCACCTCTATGACACGGATATTTTACCCCAAATCGCAGGGACTGTTTGAGTCAATCCACAACAAACTGATCAACAACTCAAACTATTCTGGGAAAATACGAATACTCGTTTACGACCTTGGTATGAGTCGACGTCAGTTGAAAGTGGTATGTCTACTTTTTCATATAATTTAATATGACAGCATGTCTAGCCATATGTCAGCCATTGCATTCTCGTGACTGACCCTAATACACATTGCATGGCGGACAATTATGTTATATTTTGGGTTTTACGCCTGTATCAGCACAATTGTGGGCTATATCGCCGGCGGGCAGTTTACCTAACAACACATTTCCTGGGCAGGCTCCAGTGGTTAACCAGTACTTGGGTACACCAACCTCCATAAGAAACTGCCAACTTTGTCATATAAATGAGACATGGTCTGAACGGAGCTCGAACCCGTGACCATCAGTGATGATAGGTTACAGTGGTATACAAGTCAGCGACTTTAACCACTCGACCACGGAGGCTGACTACATGGCGGAGAAAGAAGATTACGTACACATATATAAACACGACACCTTAAAACTTGTTCCACTATGTCCGATAACAGCGTCTCCAAGCGTAACTGTCACTGTACCATTCAGTGCATTCCATACGTACCCCACCCATACGATCGTTAGCTGTCCGATTAGCGCAGTGGTTAGCGCGCTCGCTTCTCACCAATGCAACGACCGGGAAGTATGTGAGACGGTACAGTGGTAGCAAGATCGGACAGGTGAGTTTTCTCCGGATACTCCGGTTTCCTCCCACAAGAATGACCACATTTAGGCTTTCATCAGCGCCAACGAAAGTGATTAATATAAGTTGTTAAAACTTGCTTCGCAATCTTTGTAAAATAGATAAATGTTTAAAAGCCATAGGTGAGTATTCCATCGACACAAGTACGCCTTGTCAGCTACACGAGATACGCATTGCTAATTAAAACAGAATTTGTTCCTTATTTGGACGACCACAGTTATATTTATGTTATATTTCGGGTTTTACGCCTGCATCAGCACCATTTCGGGCTATATCGCCGGCGGGCAGTTTACCTAACAACACCTTTCCTGGGCAGGCTCCAGCGGTTAACCAGTACTTGGGTGCACCAACATCCGTAACAAACGGCCAACTTTTTCATATAAATGAGACACGGCCTGAGCGGGGCTCGAACCCGTGACCATCAGTGATGATAGGTTACAGTGGTATACATTATACAAGTCAGCGACCTTAACCACTCGACCACGGAGGCGGACGCCGACCACAGTCTGTCTAGTCCAACACATTGACACGTATGTACACTGACACGTGTGTGCATGGACATGTTTATACATTGACACGTGTGCACATTGACACATTTGTACATTGACACATTTGTACATTGCCACGTATGTATATTGCCACGTATGTATATTGACATGTGTGTACATTGACACGTTTGCACTTGCCTGGTGTGTACGCTGAAACATGTTTACAATAACACGCATGTTTAGCTGTTATTGCCATGTTCTACGTTACCTTGATAGTGTATTTTATCTGTACGTTCAGAATGATGTTGAGGTTCTACCCGGGTGTCCGTCCGTGCGTGAAACACTGCTAGGACATACACCCGGGGTCTTCCTCCATCAATACTAGCTGGAGAGCCGATATATGACCTAAGTTGTCAGTTCGACTTTAAACCACCAAAGGAAACATTTAGTCACATGCTCTATAATTATAGTGTTTTAATTACTCTATAGTATAACATTCTGCTAACGTGCTTTACGGCACATCGAAAATCTATACATTATGTGTAGCATACTAGAACACTCACATGCACGTATATATTTTGTGAACAGCTGAGGGCGAAATGCAAATGTGAGGTTCGACGTTTTCCGTTTCAAGATTTTCCGCAGCACGTGAAAATAAAACAGAATTATGCGTGGAAACCAATCATTATACAGGTAAATATGAGGGGTGATTAATAAATCCTGATATAGAACAAGTATATAAGAGGGTTGATCAATGAATCACGAAATAAAACATGTACATAGGAGGGGTGATTAATTAATTCTGATATAGAACAAGCATATAAGAGGGTTGATCAATTAATCACGGAATAAAACAGGTAAATAGGAGGGTTGATCAATAAATCACGGAATAAAACATGTACATATGAGGGGTGATTAATACATTCTGATATAGAACAAGTATATAAGAGGGTTGATCAATGAATCACGAAATAAAACAGGTAAATAGGAGGGTTGGTCAATAAATCACGGAATAAAACATGTACATAGGAGGGTTGATCAATAAATCACGGAATAAAACAGGTAAATAGGACGGGTGATTAATAAATCCTGATATAGAACAAGCATATAGGAGGGTTGATCAATAAATCACAGAATAAAACAGGTAAATAGGAGGGGTGATTAATAAATCCTGATATAGAACAAGCATATAGGAGGGTTGGTCAATAAATCACGGAATAAAACAGGTAAATAGGAGGGGTGATTAATAAATCCTGATATAGAACAAGCATATAGGAGGGTTGGTCAATAAATCACGGAATAAAACATGTACATAGGAGGGTTGGTCAATAAATCATGGAATAAAACAGGTAAATAGGAGGGTTGATCAATAAATCATGGAATAAATCATGTACATAGGAGGGTTGGTCAATAAATCATGGAATAAAACAGGTAAATAGGAGGGTTGATCAATAAATCATGGAATAAAACATGTACATAGGAGGGTTGATCAATAAATCATGGAATAAAACATGTACATAGGAGGGTTGGTCAATAAATCATGGAATAAAACAGGTAAATAGGAGGGTTGATCAATAAATCATGGAATTAAACATGTACATAGGAGGGTTGGTCAATAAATCATGGAATAAAACAGGTAAATAGGAGGGTTGATCAATAAATCATGGAATAAAACATGTACATAGGAGGGTTGGTCAATAAATCATGGAATAAAACAGGTAAATAGGAGGGTTGATCAATAAATCAATGAATAAAACATGTACATAGGAGGGTTGATTAATAAATCCTGATATAGAACAACCATATAGGAGGGTGGTCAATAAGCCCCGATATAAAGCCACACATGCATGGGATCTAGATAAATGGTTTTGGGTTCAAAATAACTTGCTTAAAGATCTTTTTGATACACCATAGGCATTCCAGGGTCGTAGCCAGGTTTAGAAAATGAAATCTATATTCAGTATTGTTACAAGGCAATCATTTAGAGGGCCCAAAAGGCCTGGCTCTGTTAGGGGGTCTGAGGTCATGGCCCCTGGGAAAATTTTGAATTCGAGATGCTATGAAACGATATTTCCTGCATTCTCAGCAAAGACTGAGCACATATTACGGCTCAGTTTCCCCCCACATTATTTGTCCTACTAATAATAAATGCTAATACAACTAGACTATCCAATCAGCATTTTATGAGAGGGGTTTCGAGGTATTCCCCCAAGATATGTGTGCCCACAAAAACGACTTAAATGAAATTACCGAGCATCTGATTGAGCATCTGATTGTTTTTGAATAGAATCTTTAGAAATGGGGTTTTGTGGGTACTCTACCACCCAAGGAACACCAAAGTCCACCTCTCCCCCAGTATGAATGTTTGAGAAAAACACTGTTATGGTATCTCAACTGTACTGTTAACTGTCCAAGTCTTCAATAGACCTTGTGCAGTCAACAGTGATGTGCAGGCTGATCTGGGTCTATGTTGGTTGCAAATCGTAATGGTACACTTTTACATCAATGTGCGTTTATTGCTAACATAGCTCCTGGAGACTATCCATGGTGCCAATGACATATGAAGTTAGAAGACACGAAACCACCCTAATCACCGTATTGCCCACACATTACATTCTTATGTTCAACTTTCTATATACAGTCTACATTTGTTATGTCAAAGTCGGTTATGTCGAATTCTCCGGTTATCTCGAAGTCCCGTTTCAGATACTATCATTTTACATATAACTGCCTCCGGTTATATTGAATTTCGTAAAGTCAAACTTCGGTTATGTCGAGGTATTTTGATCGGTCCGACGGAATTCGACATAAATCAAAAGTCTCAAAACCCATTTGTATGACATTTATGGTGTATTCCATGAGACTATTCATGCCACCATTTGTATGACATTTATGGCATATTCCAGGAGACTATTCATGCCATCATTTGTATGACATTTACGGTATATTCCAGGAGACTATTCATGCCACCATTTGTATGACATTTACGGTATATTCCAAGAGACTATTCATGCCACCATTTGTATGACATTTACGGTATATTCCAAGAGACTATTCATGCCACCATTTGTATGACATTTACGCTATATTCCATGAGACTATTCACGCCACCATTTGTATGACATTTACGGTATATTCCAAGAGACTATTCATGCCACCATTTGTATGACATTTATGGTATATTCCATGAGACTATTCATGCCGCCATGTGTATGACATTTACGGTATATTCCATGAGACTATTCATGCCACCATTTGTATGACATTTACAGTATATTCCATGAGACTATTCATGCCACCATTTGTATGACATTTACGGTATATTCCTAGAGACTATTCATGCCACCATTTGTAGAAAAATGAGAGTCAAGAGAGACAACTTTGTGGAACCCGATATTATCCAAATTACATTTTCAACACGATATAAAGTAGGTTTAAATTGCTGCGTTTCGAACCTTTAGGGAGTATTCATGGGAAGTAACTGACTAATATTTCGCATTGCTGGCATTAGTGGGTACATTGTTACGGGTGTTAAAAAAGAAAATGGTTAACATTTAAATGATAAACAAGAAAATGGTTAACATTTAAATGATAAAAAAGAAAATGGTTAATATTGTAATGATAAAAAAGAAAATGGTTAATATTTAAATGATAAAAAAGAAAATGGTTAATATTTAAATGATAAAAAAGAAAATGGTTAACATTTAAATGATAAAAAAGAAAATGGTTAACATTTAAATGATAAAAAAGAAAATGGTTAACATTTAAATGATTATTTGAAACAGGTTCAAAAATACAAACTCTCAAATTGGATTACGAACAGAAGACGATAGTAATTTAAAGAAATGTTCGCTGAGCAGTGTAAAATGTAAACTATGTGTATCTTTTTCCCATCTATAGAGTGTATTGATGGAGTTTGGATTCGTGTGGTGGGCTGATTCCTCATTACGTTTCACGACGTCTAATCTCGACAAAGTCATTGCAATGGCGAAGAAGAACAGCATATTGTTTAGGATAACCCAAGACGGTCCGGAGAAATACAGAGTCGCGAAACAATCTGCGAAAGAGACATTCAAATTTCTTGGAGAAGACTTATGTAAATTTAGACATTTAGGTGAAGCTTTAGGTGGTACCGTCTTAGTTTATTTAGACTCAGTAAGCAAAGTTCGAATTAACGCTTGGGTATCTTGTGCTCTCAACAAAGAATGCATGGCGCCTGTTCCGCCAGAAACATCCTTATTCTGTGATAGTAATAATGAACTTGACCATCGATGTCACCGTTATGACCAATCAGTGCTCAGTATACTGGTACGTCGTATTTATCATGCGCACAACAGTTACCCGTTTACTGATCTCATGGCCAATGTGACAGTTTTTAGATCAAATATTATGTCATATCTCGAAATATGTGAACAACCACCTGCATGGCACTGTTATTTATGAAGATTTTTGTGTAACGTACGTTTCGATACCATTACTGTAGGAAAGCACATTACTTCCGGAAAAACATGGACATACTTCGGCTTCGATGCAATACTTGGCAACTCCGCTACGCAGATATCACTAAGGGTGGTTACAAGTGTGTGGATGTGTGATGCTGGGCGCTCGGCAAATAGTGACCGCATAAGCTTATGTTTGTGAAAATATAAAATGCAAACTTGTATTCACGCTATACAGAGTCCCGTGTCCCTACACAATATGGTACTTGACAACTCCGCTACGCAGATATCACCAAGGGTGGGATAAAAGTATGTGCATGTGTGATGTTGGACGCTCGGCAAATGGTGACCGCATAAGTTTTAAATTTTGAATATATAAAATGCAAACTTGTATTCACGCTATATACGAGTCCCTACACAAGATGTGACTGTTGAACAGGTAGCGTGAAGGTGGTCAATGTGGGTACAGGTACCACTGAAACAAGAAATTCATTCCAAAGAGCAATCAGCCACGACAAGAACGAATATGGACAAACATTATGTTTAATTTAAACATATTTTATTCATCAATAATTACATCATGTTGTAACATTAATATACAAGAAAGTCCGCCTCCGTGGTCGAGTTCTTAAGGTCGCTGACTTGTATACCACTGTAACATACCATCACTGATGGTCACGGGTTCGAGCCCCAATCAGACCGTGTTTCATTTATATGACACAGTTGGCAGTTTCTTACGGAGGTTGGTGCACCCAAGTACTGGTTAACCACTGGAGCCTGCTCAGGAAAGGCGTTGTTAGGTAAACTGCCCGCCGGCGATATATCCCAAAATTGGTACTGATGCAGGCGTAAAACCCGAAATATAACATAACATATAATATACAAGAACAGATGGATTAAATCGAAAATTAAACCCTTATTTAGATTTTCTCCATGACATACATATACATCGTTTTCGGCACACCTCTCTGGAATTAAATATACGTGATTTGCTTCAGAGACGGGCTCGTGGGTTCGGATCTTGGCGTGGTGTGGGTGAACAACATGCGGAGTTGTGAGATACATGTATCAATCTAAGCATTATTTTTATAGGTTTGTCTTTTCTCTCTAATCCTTCGAGTGATTTTTATTTTTCATTCTATTTTGCGTACTCTTTTCAGTAATGAAACTCAGTCATTTAGTTTAATCACACGTTCAGCTTGACTTACTGATTTACCCAATTTGTTTAAATCTTCTTAGTGTATACATATTTAAGTTAGTTCGTTTGCGACATAACTTATATTACTCACTATTGAGACCTCATTCCTGATGGAATCCATCGACCCGTGGGAGAGAGAAGAGGTATGTGGAATTTAAATGCCTTGCCTATTTCGCATCTGAAGCGAACGTACAACCACTGCGCTACCACGACTTCCACAAATCTAATCTCACGACTTCCACTAAATCTTCTTGTGTAAGTGTTTGATAAAGGATGATCAATTGCGCAGTCATCATATGGTGTAAACGACGGATAAAGTCGGTCCTAACACCGTACCATGGCGGACGCCAAACGTGACAGAAGACGCGCGAGATGCAGCACCGTCTATTACTACTAGTTGTTTTCGATCTCTGAGGAATTCATTCACAAATGACAGAATGTTATCCCGGATTTTATATTAAGATAACGTTACTGTTAGCCGTGCGAAACCTTATCAAAGGCTTTCGCAAATCTAATATAGCATATATCAAGATGTTTTGCAATAACATCTGTTATATGAATAAGTGATATGTGTGTTCAAAATTCGTTCGGGTTTTCTTGAAGAATATTATTATCATGCTTCTGGTTCATAATTTGTGAAATATGTTCTAATGTAACATAGTTACCTTTTGCCTTGCGCCTATATACATGTGTAGTGGTTAATTACCTTATGTTTTGATGACTTTCTTAATTTAATTATTTAAACATGTATGATTATATTATAGGACAACAGTCTTTTCAGTGTGTGTGTCCTTTGTTGGGGACATCTGATATACATGTCTGCACTTGATAAAATGGATGGCGGAAATCCATTGTTTGGATCACGCGACCATCATATGGGATTTCGCCAGACATGTGGTGGTAGAGTGCTTACTAAGCAGCGTACACACAATGAATTGACTGGTGCAAGCCGGAATTAATGCATGGTTTACAGAGGTTTGCACTCTCTCTGGCAGTAGACACGAACTGGGGTCACAGGGTCATGGAAACGCATGATCGTGTGATCAAGTCTATTTGATATTCCATGCCAAATTGTCAACAATTGGAAAGCTAAATGAATTTGATTAGTTAAGAGAATTGTGGGCAGAGCTTATAGCTCTCCTCACAATTGTCTATAAAACCATCTCGGACAGCTTTGGCAGGGAGTGAGCCTGGTTGGTTACTATTGAGACTAGCGTCTCTGTGTTGGTTATAATGTCGGCTCTTAGATGTAATTAAATACTATTAAGACTTTGTTGTTGCTGTGATTACGTCCGGAGAGCCTCGCTGAGTCCACATCGTAACACTAACATCTTTGAAATACTAACTGTCAATGAAACGGATCTATAGTTCGATGGTTTTATTCTATTATTATGAATATTGATGCTACCTTTGCGCAGTCCGAATTTCTGATGTATCATGTGACCGTTTGTTATAAATTACTTCTGCCTGAGTGTCGTTCAGTAAAGAGAGTGGCATTTTCTCATATTCACTTACAATTTTAACAATCGGCATGTTACACTATTTAATGTAATATTAATATTGGTCATTTATTGATGCGGTTATATTCCTTTTATTTTATGCTAATTGATGTAATACAGTGTTCTATCAGTGAGATATAATCCCAATCACTCACTGTATATCACTCACTGTATTTTGCCGAACTACTTTTTATTATCTCCCTTCCCAATACACTATTCTTGCACCTGACAACTGACAATGTCTCGAATTTTGTCACTGCAAATTGTAACAATAAATCCAATAAATGTTTTCATGTATTTTTCCTCGATTCAACTTTAAATTCAAGATGGCGGAATATTTGTGTATCAACTCACGACGTATAGTCGTCAATGTATTCATACGCGTAAAAACACGACGGCCAGCTATTTTAATTTCTTAATTTTTTGTTTGTTTTTCACCAATTAGCATAAAATAAAAAGAAACTTTGTTTGTTTTGAGTGAATATGGAATATATCTCACCTCGAAGTGAGAACATTTTCATATTTTCACTCGCGCAACGCGTTCGTGAAAATATTTTAAATTTTCTCATTTCTCAGTGAGATATATTCCATATTCACTCAAAACAAACAAATATCCTCTATTTATCCTGTTGGTTTTGTAAGTATTGTAGGTTTTCCATTGTGCTTAATACCGAGAAGAATTGTTCGTTTAATAATTCAACCTTTTCTGGTAAACATTCAGCTATTTTGTTATTAACATTTTAGTGTTCTAATATACAACGGTAATTTCCAGATTCAAACAATCTATTGATTAATGGAGCGTATGCCTGCATGCTAGGAAGTATTCACGAACTCTTTCGTTTCCTGACATGTTAACTTTATTATAGAGTCTGTGTTGTTTCCTATTCATTGCTTTTGTTTTTATTCATCCGATGTATATCAGGGTTTCCATTCGGTGTCTGTTATTGAATACATGTATTCTTAGTTGCAGTTGCAATGATAGTGTGTGTAATGTCATTCCAGTTAATATCTACTGGTTTAAAGCAAGGGGGTCTTTTGAAGTAACTGTCTATAAAAATGGACACAACTTTCCGGATGTTAACCGTTTGAAGTAACTGTCTAAAAAATGGACACAACGTTCCGGATGTTAACCCTTTGAAGTAACTGTCTATAAAAATGGACACAACTTTCCGGATGTTAACCATTTGAAGTAACTGTCTATCAAAATGGACACAACGTTCCGGATGTTAACCCTTTGAAGTAAGTAACTGTCTATAAAAATGGACACAACTTTCCGGATGTTAACCCTTTGAAGTAAGTAACTGTCTATAAAAATTGACACAACTTTCCGGATGTTAACCCTTTGAAGTAAGTAACTGTCTATAAAAATTGACACAACTTTCCGGATGTTAACCCTTTGAAGTAAGTAACTGTCTATACAAATGGACACAACTTTCCTGATGTTAACCCTATCAGCTTTGTTTGAAGACGTTGATCATTACTTCCGGAAATACCCGGAGAGACGAAACAATGACGGACAATAAACCTTCCTTCCGGTATACCGTGCACATAGAAGAACCAGAGGAGATTCTGGATACCGGTTGCCAATATGAGCGACGCCTCCTGAAGATATTAGTCATTTTAGATTTTGGAGGATAATGCAATGATACAGACAGAGACCCATTCTAGAGTCTCCGGTAAAGCACCGACATGAGACCTCGTTTTAAAGTCCCATCTGAAAGACTGTTAATGTTATTATGGTCAGACGGTGGATCGAACCTGCGATCCCTGGATTACCAGTCCAGCGTGATAACCACTGTACAACATATCCATCTGTACAGTAACAACAACAATAAATTTGAAGCAATGATATGTTTCTATTTGCCTGTTTTCAGCCTTATTATACTCAGCTACATCCGTACGCCTTAGTAAATATTCCTGATAATCGAACAACTTCACGCAAATAATCGATACAATATTTTCATTTTTATCATTGGATATTGCTAGTACATATTAAGCATTATATTGATCTAAGCAATTGATTTCAACAAATAATGCATGAACACAAACAAGATGTGTATTTCCAATGTATATTACAAGCTGTCAATGTCATGCTTCGACCAATCAGAATCCTTTCAGGTGTTACTAAACGTGTTGATATGTAAGAATATATGGCATGGCAGTATTACACTGAATACAAGTTATGTGATAAATAATGTTACCGGGTAGCATAGCTTCCCCTTTAAATATATATATATAGATAGATGGTGTAGTCCTATTGTTCCCACTTAAATACAATAAATAATGTTACCGGGTATTACAGCTTCCCCTTTAAATATATATATATATATATGGTGTAGTCCTATTGTTCCCACTTATATAAAATAAATAATGTTACCGGGTAGTACAGCTTCCCCTTTAAATATATATATATAGATAGATTGTGTAGTCCTATTGTTCCCACTTAAATACAATAAATAATGTTACCGGGTATTACAGCTTCTCCTTTAAATATATATATATATGGTGTAGTCCTATTGTTCCCACTTATATAAAATAAATAATGTTACCGGGTAGTACAGCTTCCCCTTCAAATATATATATATATATAGATTGTGTAGTCCTATTGTTCCCACTTATATAAAATAAATAATGTTACCGGATAGTACAGCTTCTCCTTTAAATATATATATATATAGATGGTGTAGTCCTATTGTTTCCACTTATATAAAATAAATAATGTTACCGGATAGTACAGCTTCTCCTTTAAATATATATATATATATAGATTGATGGTGTAGTCCTATTGTTCCCACTTATATAAAATAAATAATGTTACCGGATATTACAACTTCCCCTTTAAATATATATATATAGATTGTGTAGTCCTATTGTTCCCACTTATATAAAATAAATAATGTTACCGGGTAGTACAGCTTCCCCTTTAAATATATATATATATGGTGTAGTCCTATTGTTTCCACTTATATAAAATAAATAATGTTACCGGGTAGTACAGCTTCCCCTTTAAATATATATATATATATATATGGTGTAGTCCTATTGTTCCCACTTATATAAAAACGGGTGTGGGACGGATATACATGCACACAGAGAGACAGAATGTGTTTAAGAGTGTCTAAGATCAAATACAATCAAACGGACGGACAGACAGGCAGACAGACAGCAACTATATATATACATACCATGAACCTGTAACCACCAACAACAAGACTTTGTCCACCGTGTTTGTTGCGGACAAACTCAATTTGAACTTGTACATTTGCCATAACTTTAAGTTGTATGCATATGACATATATGTCTATTGGACAACAGCAAGTGGGAATAAAAGGATTAAACCATATATATATATTATGGATACTAGGTGGTGAGTTCCCTATCTGTTAAATGTCCTTACTTTAATGTTTCTCGGAAGTCGCACCTTCGAAATTACTACTACCAAAGACCCAATACTGTCAAGTTTCGACAGAGAATTATTCAATATTAGCTCAATCCAAATTCATTCAGCAATTAGCACTATTATCCCCACAGATTATGGCCACTTTTCAGGAGAACCTATCTACCAATTTCCCTCAGAATCATACTATCGCACTAAATACCATAATTACTACATCTATTAACGTTAACAAACTTACCCCTCACAGGCCCCCTCACATTTACTAATGTCCGTAATATTAACAAACATACCCCTCACAGGCCCCCTCACATTTACTAATGTCTGTAGATATATAACAAACTTACCCCTCACAGGCCCCCTTTGCATTTACTAATGTCCGTAGATCTAAAACAAACTTACCCCTCACAGGCCCCCTCACATTTACTAATGTCTGTAGATATATAACAAACTTACACCTCACAGGCCCCCTCACATTTACTAATGTCCGTAGATATATAACAAGCTTACCCCTCACATGCCCCTTCACATTTACGAATGTCCGTAGATATATAACAAACTTACCCCTCACATGCCCCCATTGCATTTACTAATGTCCGTAGATATATAACAAACTTACCCCACACAGGCCCCCTCACATTTACTAATGTTCGTAGATATATAACAAACTTACCACTCACAGGCCCTCTTTGCATTTACTAATGTCCGTAGATATATAACAAACTTACCCCTCACATGCCCCCTCACATTTACGAATGTCCGTATATATATAACAAACTTACCCCTCACAGCCACCTCACATTTACTAATGTCCGTAGATATATAACAAACTTACCCCTGACAGCCCCCTCACATTTACTAATGTCCGTAGATATATAACAAACTTACGCCTGACAGCCCCCCTCACATTTACTAATGTCCGTAGATATATAACAAACTTACCCCTCACAGCCCCCCTCACATTTACTAATGTCCGTAGATATATAACAAACTTACCCCTCACAGCCCCCCTCACATTTACTAATGTCCGTAGATATATAACAAACTTACCCTTCACAGACCCCTTTGCATTTACTAATGTCCGTAGATATATAACAAACTTACCCCTCACTGGCCACCTCACATTTACTAATGTCCATAGATATATAACAAACGTACCCCTCACCGGCCCCCTCACATTTACTAATGTCCGTAGATATATAACAAACGTACCCCTCACAGCCCCCCTCACATTTACTAATGTCCGTAGATATATAACAAACTTACCCCTCACAGGCTTTGCATTTACTAATGTCCGTAGATCTATAACAAACGACCCTTACAGGCTTTGCATTTACTAATGTCCGTAGATCTATAACAAACTACCCCTCACATGCCCCCATTGCATTTACTAATGTCCGTAGATATATAACAAACTTACCCATCACAGGCTTTGCATTTACTAATGTCCGTAGATCTTATAACAAACCTTACCCCTCACAGGCTTTGCATTTACTAATGTCCGTAGATATATAACAAACTTACCCCTCACTGCCCCCCCCCCACATTTCCTAATGTCCTAGATATATAACAAACTTACCCCTCACATGCCCCTCACATTTACGAATGTCCCGTAGATATATAACAAACTTACCCCTCACAGCCCCCTCAAATTTACTAATGTCCGTATTATATACAAACTTACCCATCACAGGCCCCCTCACATTTACTAATGTCCGTAGATCTATAACAAACTTACCTCTCACAGGCTTTGCATTTACTAATGTCCGTAGATATATAACAAACTTACCCCTCACAGCCCCCCTCACATTTACTAATGTCCGTAGATATATAACAAACCTACCCCTCACAGGCCTCCTCACATTTACTAATGTCCGTAGATATATAACAAACTTACACCTCACATGCCCCCATTGCATTTACTAATGTCCGTAGATATATAACAAACTTACCCCTGACAGGCCCCCTCACATTTACTAATGTCCGTAGATATATAACAAACTTACCCCTCACATGCCCCCATTGCATTTACAAATGTCCGTAGATATATAACAAACTTACCCCTCACATTTACTAATGTCCGTAGATATATAACAAACTTACCCCTCACAGGCCCCCTCACATTTACTAATGTCCGTAGATATATAACAAACTTACCACTCACAGGCCCTCTTTGCATTTACTAATGTCCGTAGATATATAACAAACTTACCCCTCACAGGCCCCCTCACATTTACTAATGTCCGTAGATATATAACAAACTTACCCCTCACAGGCCCCCTCACATTTACGAATGTCCGTAGATCTATAACAAACTTACCCCTCACAGCCCCCATCACATTTACTAATGTCCGTAGATATATAACAAACTTACCCCTCACAGGCCCCCTCACATTTACTAATGTCCGTAGATATATAACAAACTACCCCTGACAGCCCCCCTCACATTACTAATGTCAGAGTAGATATATAACAAACTTACCCCTAATAGCCTCCCCTCACATTTACTAATGTCCGTAGATATATAACAAACTTACCCCTCACAGCCCCCCTCACATTTACTAATGTCCGTAAATCTATAACAAACATACACCTGACAGCCCCCCTCACATTTACTAATGTCCGTAGATATATAACAAACTTACCCCTCACAGGCTTTGCATTTACTAATGTCCGTAGATCTATAACAAACATACCCCTCACAGGCTTTGCATTTACTAATGTCCGTAGATCTATAACACACATACCCCTCATATGCCCCCATTGCATTTACTAATGTCCATAGATATATAACAAACTTACCCCTCACAGGCTTTGCAGTTACGAATGTCCGTAGTTCTATAACAAATTTACCCATCACAGGCTTTGCATTTACTAATGTCCGTAGATATATAACAAACTTATTCCTCACAGGCCCCATCACATTTACTAATGTCTGTAGATATATAAGAAACTTATTCCTCACAGGCCCCCTTTGCATTTACTAATGTCCGTAGATATATAACAAACTTACCCCTCACAGGCCCCCTCACATTTACTAATGTCCGTAGATATATAACAAACTTACCCCTGACAGGCCCCCTCACATTTACTAATGTCCGTAGATATATAACAAACTTACCCCTGACAGCCCCCCTCACATTTACTAATGTCCGTAGATATATAACAAACATACCCCTGACAGCCCCCCTCCACTTTACTAATGTCCGTAGATATATAACAAAAACTTACCCCCACGAATGCTTTGTCATTTACTATGTCTCCAGTAGATCGATACAAACATACCCCTCACAGGCTTTGCATTTACTAATGTCCGTAGATCCTATAACAAACATTACCCCTCACATGCCGCCCCTGCTTTACTAAGGCCGTCTATATATAACAACTTCGCCCCCTCACATGCTTGTGCAGATATACAAATTATCCGTGTTCTGTTAACAAACTTACCCCCTCACATGCCATTCATTTACTAATGTCCATAGATATATAACAAACTTACTCCTCCATGCCCCTCACATTTACTAATGTCCGTAGATATATAACAAACTTACCCCTCACAGCCCCCCATTGCATTTACTAATGTCCGTAGAATTATAACAAACTTACCCCTCACAGGCCCCCTCACATTTACTAATGTCCGTAGATATATAACAAACTTACCCCTCACATGCCCCCATTGCATTTACAAATGTCCGTAGATATATAACAAACTTACCCCTGACAGGCCCCCTCACATTTACTAATGTCCGTAGATATATAACAAACTTAACCCTGACAGCCCCCGTCACATTTACTAATGTCCGTAGATATATAAC
>CM026391.1:1939114-1963064 GCA_014843695.1 Archivesica marissinica
CCAAGCAATGTGCACAATTTAAACGTACTCCAACATGGGAAGGGATTCATATAAGCTTTAAGCTTGTTTCTCGACCCATATCGGTTCGAATGAATAAAAATTGTGTTTATATATGTATATATGTATTTGATCCGAATAAAATATGTTTAAACTAACACATTGCATGGCGGACAATTATGTTATATTTTGGGTTTTACGCCTGTATCAGCAAAATTGTGGGCTATATCGCCGGCGGGCAGTTTACCTAACAACACCTTTCCTGGGCAGGCTCCAGCGGTTAACCAGTACGTACTTGGGTGCACCAACCTCCGTAAGAAACTGCCAACTTTTTCATATAGATGAGACATGGTCTGAACGGGGCTCGAACCCGTGACCATCAGTGATGATAGGTTACAGTGGTATACAAGTCAGCGACTTTAACCACTCGACCACGAAGGCGGACTACATGGCGGAGAAAGAAGATTACGTACACATATATAAACACGACACCTTAAAACTTGTTCCACTATGTCCGATAACAGCGTCTCCAAGCGTAACTGTCACTGTACCATTTAATGCATTCCATACGTACCCCACCCATACGATCGCTGGCTGTCCGATTAGCGCAGTGGTTAGCGCGCTCGCTTCTCACCAATGCAACCCTGGTTCGATCCTCGGACCGGGAAGTATGTGAGACGGTACAGTGGTCGCAAGATCGGACAGGTGAGTTTTCTCCGGATACTCCGGTTTCCTCCCACACGAATGACCACATTTAGGCTTTCATCAGCGCCAATGAAAGCGATTAATATAAGTTGTTAAAACTTGCTTCGCAATCTTTGTAAAATAGATAAATGTTTAAAAGCCATAGGTGAGTATTCCATCGACACAAGTACGCCTTGTCAGCTACACGAGATACGCACTGCTAATTAAAACAGAATTTGTTCCTTATTTGGACGAACACTGTTATATTTATGTTATATTTCGGGTTTTACGCCTGCATCAGCACCATTTCGGGCTATGTCGCCGGCGGGCAGTTTACCTAACAACACCTTTCCTGGGCAGGCTCCAGCGGTTAACCAGTACTTGGGTGCACCAACATCCGTAACAAACGGCCAACTTTTTCATATAAATGAGACACGGCCTGAGCGGGGCTCGAACCCGTGACCATCAGTGATGATAGGTTACAGTGGTATACATTATACAAGTCAGCGACCTTAACGACTCGACCATGGAGGCGGACGCCGACCACAGTCTGTCTAGTCCAACACATTGACACGTATGTACACTGACACGTGTGTGCATGGACACGTTTATACATTGACACGTGTGCACATTGACACATTTGTACATTGACACATTTGTACATTGCCACGTATGTATATTGCCACGTATGTATATTGACATGTGTGTACATTGACACGTTTGCACTTGCCTGGTGTGTACGCTGAAACATGTTTACAATAACACGCATGTTTAGCTGTTATTGCCATGTTCTACGTTACCTTGATAGTGTCTTTTATCTGTACGTTCAGAATTATGTTGAGGTTCTACCCGGGTGTCCGTCCGTGCGTGAAACACTGCTAGGACATACACCCGGGGTCTTCCTCCATCAATACTAGCTGGAGAGCCGATATATGACCTAAGTTGTCAGTTCGACTTTAAACCACCAAAGGAAACATTTAGTCAAATGCTCTATAATTATCGTGTTTTAATTACTCTATAGTATAACATTCTGCTAACGTGCTTTACGGCACATCGAAAATCTATACAGTATGTGTAGCATTCTAGAACACTCACATGTACGTATATATTTTGTGAACAGCTGAGGGCGAAATGCAAATGTGAGGTTCGACGTTTTCCGTTTCAAGATTTTCCGCAGCACGTGAAAATAAAACAGAATTATGCGTGGAAACCAATCATTATACAGGTAAATATGAGGGGTGATTAATAAATCCTGATATAGAACAAGTATATAAGAGGGTTGATCAATGAATCACGAAATAAAACATGTACATAGGAGGGGTGATTAATAAATCCTGATATAGAACACGCATATAAGAGGGTTGATCAATGAATCACGAAATAAAACATGTACATAGGAGGGGTGATTAATAAATCCTGATATAGAACAAGTATATAAGAGGGTTGATCAATGAATCACGAAAGAAAACAGGTAAATAGGAGGGTTGATCAATGAATCACGAAATAAAACAGGTAAATAGGAGGGTTGGTCAATAAATCACGGAATAAAACAGGTAAATAGGAAGGGTGGTCAATAAATCACGGAATAAAACAGGTAAATAGGAGGGGTGATTAATAAATCCTGATACAGAACAAGCATATAGAAGGGTTGGTCAATAAATCACGGAATAAAACGGGTAATTAGAAGGGGTGATTAATAAATCCTTATATGGAACAAGCATATAGGAGGGTTGGTCAATAAATCACGGAATAAAACATGTACATAGGAGGGTTGATCAATGAATCACGGAATAAAACAGGTACATAGGAGGGGTGATTAATAAATCCTGATATAGAACAAGTATATAAGAGGGTTGATCAATGAATCACGAAATAAAACATGTACATAGGAGGGGTGATTAATAAATCCTGATATAGAACACGCATATAAGAGGGTTGATCAATGAATCACGAAATAAAACAGGTAAATAGGAGGGTTGATCAATGAATCACGAAATAAAACAGGTAAATAGGAGGGTTGGTCAATATATCACGGAATAAAACAGGTAAATAGGAAGGGTGGTCAATAAATCACGGAATAAAACAGGTAAATAGGAGGGGTGATTAATAAATCCTGATACAGAACAAGCATATAGAAGGGTTGGTCAATAAATCACAGAATAAAACGGGTAAATAGGAGGGGAGATTAATAAATCCTTATATAGAACAAGCATATAGGAGGGTTGGTCAATAAATCACGGAATAAAACATGTACATAGGAGGGTTGATCAATGAATCACGGAATAAAACAGGTACATAGGAGGGGTGATTAATAAATCCTGATATAGAACAAGTATATAAGAGGGTTGGTCAATAAATCACGGAATAAAACATGTACATTGGAGGGGTGATTAATAAATCCTAATATAGAACAAGCATATAGGAGGGTGGTCAATAAGCCCCGATATAAAGCCACAAATGGTTTTGGGTTCAACATAACTTGCTTAAAGAGCTTTTTTATACACCATAGGCAGTCCAAGGTCGTAGCCAGGTTTGGAAAATGAAATATATATTCAGTATTGTTACAAGGCAATCATCTAGAGGGCCGAAAGGGCTTGGCTCTGTTAGGGGGTCTGAGGTCATGGCCCCTGGGAAAATTTTGAATTCGAGATGCTATGAAACGATATTTCCTGCATTCTCGGCAAAGACTGAGCACATATTACTGCTCAGTTTCCCCCCACATTATTTGTCCTACTAATAATAGATGCTAACACAGCTAGACTATCCAATCAGCATTTTATGAGAGGGGTTTCGAGGTATTCCCCCAAGATATTTGTGCCCACAAAAACGACTTAAATGAAATTAACGAGCATCTGATTGAGCATCTGATTGTTTTTTAATAGAATCTTTAGAAATTGGGTTTTGTGGGTACTCTACCACCCAAGGAACACCAAAGTCCACCTCTCCCCCAGTATGAATGTTTGAAAAAAACACTTTTATGGTATCTCAACTGTACTGTTAACTGTCCAAGTCTTCAATAGACCTTGTGCAGTCAACAGTGATGTGCAGGCTGATCTGGGTCTATGTTGGTTGCAAATCTTAATGGTACACTTTTACATCAATGTGCGTTTATTGCTAACATAGCTCCTGGAGACTATCCATGGTGCCAATGACATATGAAGTTAGAAGACACGAAACCACCCTAATCACCGTATTGCCCAGACATTACAAGTTCAAAAATACAAACTCTCAAATTGGATTACGAACAGAAGACGATAGTAATTTAAAGAAATGTTCGCTGAGCAGTGTAAAATTTAAACTATGTGTTTCTCGTTCCCATCTATAGAGTGTATTGATGGAGTATGGATTCGTGTGGTGGGTCGATTCCTCATTACGTTTCACGACGTCTAATCTCAACAAAGTCATTGCAATGGCGAAGAAGAACAGCATATTGTTTCGGATAACCCAAGACGGTCCAGATAAATACAGTGTCGCGAAACAAACTGCGAAAGAGACATTCAAATTTCTTGGAGAAGACGTATGTAAATTTAGACATTTAGGTGAAGCTTTAGGTGGTACCGTCTTAGTTTATTTAGACTCGGTAAGCAAAGTTCTAATTAACGCTTGGGTATCTTGTGCTCTCAACAAAGAATGCATGGCGCCTGTTCCACCAGAGACATCCTTAGTCTGTGATAGTAATAATGAACTTGACCATCGATGTCACCGTTATGACCAATCAGTGCTCAGTATACTGGTACGTCGTATTTATCATGCGCACAACAGTTACCCGTTTACTGATCTCATGGCCAATGTGACAGTTTTTAGATCAAATATTATGTCATATCTCGAAATATGTGAACAACCACCTGCATGGCACTGTTATTTATGAAGATTTTTGTGTAACGTACATTTCGATACCATTACTGTAGGAAAGCACATTACTTCCGGAAAAACATGGACATACTTCGGCTTCGATGCAATACTTGGCAACTCCGCTACGCAGATATCACTAAGGGTGGTTACAAGTGTGTGGATGTGTGATGCTGGGCGCTCGGCAAATAGTGACCGCATAAGCTTATGTTTGTGAAAATATAAAATGCAAACTTGTATTCACGCTATACAGAGTCCCGTGTCCCTACACAATGTGGTACTTGACAACTCCGCTACGCAGATATCACCAAGGGTGGGATAAAAGTATGTGCATGTGTGATGTTGGACGCTCGGCAAATGGTGACCGCATAAGTTTGAATTTTTGAATGTATAAAATGCAAACTTGTATTCACGCTATATATGAGTCCCTACACAAGATGTGGCTGTTGAACAGGTAGCGTGAAGGTGGTCAATGTGCGTACAGATACCACTCAAGCAAGACATTCATTCCAAAGTGCAATCAGCCACGACAAGAACGAATATGGACAAACATTATGTTTAATTTAAACATATTGTATTCATCAATATTTACATCATGTTGTAACATTAATATACAAGAAAGTCCGCCTCCGTGGTCAAGTTCTTAAGGTCGCTGACTTGTATACCACTGTAACCTACCATCACTGATGGTCACGGGTTCGAGCCCCAATCAGACCGTGTTTCATTTATATGAAACAGTTGGCAGTTTCTTAAGGAGGTTGGTGCACTCAAGTACTGGTTAACCACTGGAGCCTGCTCAGGAAAGGTGGTGTTAGGTAAACTGCCCGCCGGCAATATAGCCCAACATTGGTGCTGATGCAGGCGTAAAACCCGAAATATAACATAACATATAACCCGAAATATAACATAACATATAATATACAAGAACAGATGGATTAAATCGAAAATTAAACCCTTATTTAGATTTTCTCCATGACATACATATACATCGTTTTCGGCACACCTCTCTTGAATTAAATATACGTGATTTGCTTCAGAGACGGGCTCGTGGGTTCGGATCTTTGCGTGGTGTGGGTGAACAACATGCGGAGTCGTGAGATACATGTATCAATCTAAGCATTATTTTTATACGTTTGTCTTTTCTCTCTCTAATCCTTGGAGTGATTTTTATTTTTCATTCTATTTTGCGTACTCTTTTCAGTAATGAAACTCAGTCATTTAGTTTAATCACACGTTGAGCTTGACTTACTGGTTTACCCAATTTGTTTAAATCTTCTTAGTTTATACATATTTAAGTTAGTTCGTTTGCGACACAACTTATATTACTCACTATTGAGACCTCATTCCTGATGGAATCCATCGACCCGTGGGAGAGAGAGAAGAGGTATGTGGAATTTAAATGCCTTGCCTAAGGGCACAATTGTAACGGCTCCAGTGGTGCGCGAACTCGGAGCATTTCGCATCTGAAGCGAACGTACAACCACTACGCTACCACGACTTCCACACATCTAATCTCACGACTTCCTCTAAATCTTCTTGTGTAAGTGTTTGATAAAGGATGATCAATTGCGCAGTCATCATCAACTAGTCGGATATGTCATTGGTGTATGGTGTAAACGACGGATAAAGTCGGTCCTAACACCGTACCATGGCGGACGCCAAACGTGACAGAAGACGCGCGAGATGCAGCACCGTCTATTACTACTGGTTGTTTTCGATCTCTGAGGAATTCATTCACAAATGAAAGAATGTTATCCCGGATTTTATATTAAGATAACTTTACTGTTAGCCGTGCGAAATCTTATCAAAGTCTTTCGCAAATCCAATATAGCATATATCAAGATGTTTTGCAATAACATCTGTTATATGAATCACAGGGATTCGGCATGTTTGGGGGTACTAGTATATAAATTTAAGTACAGAGATTCTACTCTGTGGGATGTCAGCTATCGCATCGATCAGTAAAATGGCCCTATCTGAAACAATTTTGTACAAATCTGTCCAAATATAACGCCTATCCCGAGTATATTGTTCTTCAAATAAAACACAACTTTAAGCTTCATGCATGTATACTTTGCAAACAATTGCCACATACATTGGCCATAGCAGGTCACATTTCCATACTAGGACACGGGTTCTGTCAGCAACAACAAAAAATCTTTGACGGGAGAGTTTTAACTGTGAATAACATTATCAATAAAATGTGTTTCCACTAACGTGTAGGTTTATTCGGCAAAAATGTAAGTCAAAAAGAGATTTCGTAGTATTTTCAATTTGTTTTGAAAATGTCTAAAGCGGCGCAATTCGCGTTGAAACGAGCGTTCTGATTGGATTATGATTATTCTTCATATAAAAAACCCCATCTTGTTACATTCTAATAATCCAATCAGAACTTGAAGAATATTATTATCATGCCTCTGGTTCATAATTTGTGAAATATGTTCTAATGTAACATAGTTACCTTTTGCCTTGCGCCTATATACATGTGTAGTGATTAATTACCTTATGTTTTGATGACCCTCTTAATTTAATTATTTAAACATGTATGATTATATTATAGGACAACAGTCTTTTCAATGTGTGTGTGTGTCCTTTGTTGGGGACATCTGATATACATGTCTGCACTTGATAAAATGGATGGGTGAAATCCATTGTTTGGATCACGTGACCATCATATGGGATTTCGCCAGACATGTGGTGGTAGAGTGCTTACTAAGCAGCGTACACACAATGAATTTACTGGTGCAAGCCGGCATTAATGCATGGTTTGCAGAGGTTTGCACTCTCTCTGGCAGTAGACACAGATCACAGGGTCATGGAAACGCATGATCGTGTGATCAAGTATATTTGATATTCCATGCCAAATTGTCAACAATTGGAAAGCTAAATGAATTTGATTAGTTAAGAGAATTGTGGGCAGAGCTTATAGTTCTCCTCACAATTGTCTATAAAACCATCTCGGACAGCTTTGGCAGGGAGTGAGCCTGGTTGGTTACTATTGAGACTAGCGTCTCTGTGTTGTTATAATGGCGACTCTTAGATGTAATTAAATACTATTAAGACTTTGTTGTTGCTGTGGTTACGTCCGGAGAGCCTCGCTGAGTCCACATCGTAACACTAACATCTTTGAAATACTAACTGTCAATGAAACGGGTCTATAGTTCGATGGTTTTATTCTATTATTATGAATATCGATGCTACCTTTGCGCAGTCCGAATTTCTGATGTATCCTGTGACGGTTTGTTATACATTACATCTGCCTGAGTGTCGTTCAGTAAAGAGATTGGTATTTTCTCAGATTCACTTACATTTTTAACAATCGGCATGTTACACTATTTAATGTAATATTAATATTGGTCATATATTGATGCGGTTATATTCCTTTATTTTATGCTAATTGATGTAATACAGTGTTCTATCAGTGAGATATAATCCATATCACTCACTGTATATCACTCACTGTATTTTGCCGGACTACTTTTTTATTATCTCCCTTCCCAATACACTATTCTTGCACCTGACAACTGACAATGTCTCGAATTTTGTCATTGCAAATTGTAACAATAAATCCAATAAATGCTTTTATGTATTTTTCCTCGATTCAACTTTAAATTCAAGATGGCGGCATATTTGTGTATCAACTCACGACGTGTGTTCGTCAATGTATTCATACGCGCAAAAACACGACGGCCAGCTATTTTAATTTCTTAATTTTTTGTTTGTTTTTCACCAATTAGCATAAAATAAAAAACGAAACTTTGTTTGTTTTGAGTGAATATGGAATATATCTCTCCTCGAAGTGAGAAATGTTTCATATTTTCACTCGTGCTACGCGTTCGTGAAAATAGTTTATGTTTTCTCACTTCTCAGTGAGATATATTCCATATTCACTCAAAACAAACAAATATCCTCTATTCATCCCGTTTGTTTTGTAAGTATTGTAGGTTTTCCATTGTGCTTAATACCGAGAAGAATTGTTCGTTTAATAATTCAACTTTTTCTGGTAAACATTCAGCTATTTTGTTATTAACATTTTAGTGTACTAATATACAACGGTAATTTCCAGATTCAAACAATCTATTGATGTGAGCATAGTACGATCAATGGAGCGTATGCCTGAATGCTAGGAACTATTCACGAACTCTTTCGTTTCTTGACATGTTAACTTTATTATAGAGTCTGTGTTGTTTCCTATTCATTGCTTTTGTTTTTATTCATCCGATGTATATCAGGGTTTCCATTCGGTGTCTGTTATTGAATACATGTATTCTTAGTTGCAGTTGCAACGATAGTGTGTGTAATGTCATGCCAGTTAGTATCTACTGGTTTAAAGCAAGGGGGTCTTTTGAAGTAACTGTCTATAAAAATGGACACAACTTTCCGGATGTTAACCCTTTGAAGTAACTGTCTATAAAAATGGACACAACTTTCCGGATGTTAACCTTTTGAAGTAACTGTCTATAAAAATGGACACAACTTTCCGAATGTTAACCCTTTGAAGTAACTGTCTATAAAATGGACACAACTTTCCGGATGTTAACCTTTTGAAGTAACTGTCTATAAAAATGGACACAGCTTTCCGGATGTTAACCCTTTGAAGTAACTGTCTATTAAATGGACACAACTTTCCGGGTGTTAACCATTTCAAAGTAACTGCCTATAAAAATGGACACAACTTTCCTGATGTTAACCCTATCAGCTTTTTTGAAGACGTTGATCATTACTTCCGGAAATACCCGGAGAGACGAAACAATGACGGACAATAAACCTTCCTTCCGGTACACCGTGCACATAGAAGAACCAGAGGAGATTCTGGATACCGGTTGCCAATATGAGCGACGCATCCTGAAGATATTAGTCATTTTAGATTTTTGAGGATAATGCAATGATACAGACAGAGACCCATTCCAGAGTCTCCGGTAAATCACCGACCTGAGACCTCGGTTTAAAGTCCCATCTGAAAGACTGTTATTTTTATTATGGTCAGACGGTCTAACCCTAACCCTAACCTGCGATCCCTGGATTACCAGTCCAGCGTGATATCCACTGGACAACATATCCATCTGTGCAGTAACAACAACAATACATTTGAAGAAATGATAGGTTTCTGTTTGCGCGTATATTTTTGAGCCTTATTACACTCAGATACACCCGTACGCCTTAGTATATAGTGCCTTATAATCGAACAACTTCACGCAAATAATCGATACAATATTTTCACATTTATCACTGGATATTGCTAGTACATATTGAGCATTTTATTGATCTAAGCAGGTGATTTTCAACAAATAATGCATGAACACAAACAAGATGTATATTTCCAATGTATATTACAAGCTGTCAATGTCATGCTGTGACCAATCAGAATCCTTCCAGGTGTTATTAAACGTGTTGAGATGTAAGAATATATGGCATGGCAGTATTACACTGAATACAACTTATGTGATAAATAATGTTACCGGATAGTACAGCTTCCCCTTTAAATATATATATATATAGATGGTGTAGTCCTATTGTTCCCACTTATATAAAATAAATAATGTTACCGGGTAGTACAGCTTCCCCTTTAAATATATATATATAGATAGATAGATTGTGTAGTCCTATTGTTCCCACTTATATAAAATTAGGTATAAACGGGTGTGGGACGGATATACATGCAGACAGACAGACATAATGTGTTTAAGAGTGTTTAAGATCAAATACAATCAAACGGACGGACAGACAGGCAGACAGACAGCAACTATATATATACATACCATGAACCTGTAACCACCAACAACAAGACTTTGTTCACCGCGTTTGTTGCGGACAAACTCAATTTGAACTTGTGCATTTACCATAACTTTAAGTTGTATGCATATGACATATATGTCTACTGGACAACAGCAAGTGGGAATAAAAGGATTAAACCATATATATATATATATGGATACTAGGTGATGAGTTCCACTATCTGTTTAAATGTCCTTACTTTAATGTTTCTTGGAAGTCGCACCTTCGAAATTACTACTACCAAAGACCCAATACTGTCAAGTTTCGGCAGAGAATTATTCAATATAAGCTCAATCCAAATTCATTCAGCAATTAACACTATTATCCCCACATATTATGGCCACTTTCAGGAGAACCTAATCTACCAATTTCCCTCAGAATCTTACTATCACACTAAATTACCATTAATTACTACATCTATTAACGTTAACAAACTTACCCCTCACAGGCACCCTTTGCATTTACTAATGTCCGTAGATCTATAACAAACTTACCCCTCACATGCCCCATTTGCATTTACTAATGTCCGTAGATCTATAACAAACTTACCCCTCACAGGCCCCCTTTGCATTTATTATTTGCCTCCACCTTTAAATATATGTATATGTATATACCTGATACATAACGTTATAGAATATTGTAGCGTCCCCCTTTAAATATATGTATATGTATATACCTGATACATAACGTTATAGAATATTGTAGCGTCCCCCTTTAAATATATGTATATACCTGATAAATAACGTTATAGAATATTGTAACGTCCACCTTTAAATATATGTATATACCTGATACATAACGTTATAGAATATTGTAGCGTCCCCCTTTAAATGTATGTTTATACCGGATACATAACGTTATAGAATATTGTAGCGCGCCACTTTAAATATATGTATATACCTGATGCATAACGTTATAGAATATTGTAGTGCGCCACATTAAATATATGTATATGTAGTTCATATGAAGCAGATAAAACCATAATTTGTTCCCATTTGCGATACATGGAATTATATAACACATTTACTCATTGGATAACATATTTATATAACACATTTACTCATTGGATAACATATTTATATAACACATTTACTCATTGGATAGCATATTTATATAACACATTTACTCATTGGATAACATATTTATATAACACATTTACTCATTGGATAACATATTTATATAGCACATTTAATCATTGAGTAACACATTTATTCATTGGATAACATATTTATATAACACATTTATTCATTGGATACCATATCTATATAATACATTTAATCATTGGATAACATATTTATATAACACATTTACTCATTGGATAACATATTTATATAACACATTTACTCATTGGATAACATATTTATATAGCACATTTAATCATTGAGTAACACATTTATTCATTGGATAACATATTTATATAACACATTTATTCATTGGATACCATATCTATATAATACATTTAATCATTGGATAACATATTTATATAACACATTTACTCATTGGATAACATATTTATATAACACATTTACTCATTGGATAACATATTTATATAGCACATTTAATCATTGAGTAACACATTTATTCATTGGATAACATATTTATATAACACATTTATTCATTGGATACCATATCTATATAATACATTTAATCATTGGATAACATATTTATATAACACATTTACTCATTGGATACCATATTTAAATAACACATTTATTCATTGAATAACATATTTATATAATACATTTATTCATTGGATAACATATTTATATAACACATTTACTCATTGGATAACATATTTATATAACACATTTAATCATTGAATAACATATTTATATAATACATTTAATCATTGGATAACATATTTATATAATACATTTAATCATTGGATAACATATTTATATAACATATTTACTCATTGGATAACATATTTTTATAACACATTTAATCATTGGATAACATATTTATATAACACATTTACTCATTGGATAACATATTTATATAGCACATTTACTCATTGGATAACATATTTATATAACACATTTACTCATTGGATAACATATTTATATAATACATTTAATCATTGGATAACATATTTATATAACACATTTATTCATTGGATAACATATTTATATAACACATTTACTCATTGGATAACATATTTATATAACACATTTAATCATTGGATAACATATTTATATAACACATTTACTCATTGGATAACATATTTCTATAACACATTTACTCATTGGATAACATATTTATATAACACATTTACTCATTGGATAGCATATTTATATAACACATTTACTCATTGGATAACATATTTATATAACACATTTAATCATTGGATAACATATTTATATAATACATTTAATCTTTGGATGACATTATTCGAAATATGACACAATATCACCTCGTTTTATCACATAAATGTTATTTAGTTTTGTATCCAATGGATACACATTCTGCTCATGGAACAGTCTACGTGTTATAATACCTAACGCTGATTGGTCGAATCTGTGGCACCGCCCATCGTAATCAAGTTGCGTGTGACATCTCAGGTTCTGCAAACTACCGGCAGGGGCAATACAGTCTCTGTTTAATGCACATATCGCCCATGCTTGAACGACGGCACGTGACAAGCGATCGTAGTGAAACATCACTATTCCACTCCAGGTCTCACCAAAAGGTCTAAATTTGCATCTGTCCTCTCCAAAATAATTAAACGTTCTTGTGTCTGTTTGTTTTGTTAGACTAAACTTTAATCTAGCGGAGGTGGACACGGTGAATAGCATACTGTATTCCCTAGCATAGGCTATAGCAGAGTCAATATCACTGGTGGTAAACCGTATCGAAGTGTCCAGCCACCACACGAAGCCATATTCCACCAGTACTTGCTGAAAATAAGCAATACAGTTCTTTTTGTTGTCATAATTATATAGACAATATCCAGATTTGGAACCAACACCGTTATAACAGGGCTAATTGTAGAGGGCGATTTGGGCGAATTAGTCGCCCTAGGAACCTGGCTTTGCCCCCTGGGGCCCACTTCTCCCGAAAAGATACACTGACCCATTATAAAGCACTCCTCTATTCAAATGTTGTAGGTAATGGTGATGCGGTGCATTTCAACAATAAGTTGTTGATGTTTATTACATAACCCCAAGGACGCGATCGCGCGCTTTCTCACTTCTTCATATAGGATTAGTATAAACACTAGCCAGCTGTCCGCCGTCTATACAGAACTGAGCATTGCTGTCGCCATATAGGGAAGTTAATTGAGGTTACTCATACTGAGTCAATGCGGTTTCTTTGGTTCCGGTAGCAAATCTGACATCAGCGAAGTCCTTGACCCATTACCCTGCCGTGAGCTGTGTCTTGGTGTCAACATGCACTGTATGTAGTTTAGACATGTCTTACTGGGCAACACACAAATACGTATTATGCATATTGTATATTAATTGAACATTTTGGTGAGGTATTGCAAGTATATTTACCTGAACAATGATAGGTTTAAATGCGTATGTATGAAGGGTTCTGACATGAGATGGAAACTGTTCGAATGGAAATCTCCGTAACTCACACTTGCAATGCTTCTTCACCTGTAATGTAACGCACAACTGTTTAATTATTCAGTCCGCCTCTGTTGTCACTGACTTATATACCACTGTAACCTATCATTACTGATGGTTACGGGTTCGAGCCCCGCTCAGGCCATGTCTCATTTATATGAAAAAGATGGCAGTTTCTTACGGAGGTTGGTGCACAAATACTGGTTAACCGCTGGAGCCTGCCCAGGAAAGGTGTTGTTAGGTAAACTGCCCGTCGCTCAAATGGATAACCCGTAGCGACGTTTATTAAATAATAAATTAAATAAAATAATTATTGACTTTTAGAATATATCAATTCTAAGACTATATCAATTCTTAGAATATATCAAGAATGTATCAGGGCCTCGACACGTCGTGGTATACCTGGTACTGTGGTTTCAAAATATAGCAATAACAGTCATAAACACATATTCCATACAATATTCGCATTTAAAATATAAAACTAGTACATTACACGAGTCCTCTAAGTCACCCAGTGCAACTCCATATATACAATGAACGGAAATAGCAAACAATTAAATTACAATCATAGCTCATGAATGTATCAAATTAAGGAACTCAATATGCATATAAATGGTCGTATACACACAGTCACTATGTTACCACATATACAATGTAAACTATATGTTGTGTTTGTTACAAGCTGTACATTGATGAGACTGAAATAAAGAATAAAATATACACTAAAACATACCATCTCTGCTTGCCTGGTTGTCATCCCAAGATCGTAGACAATGATATGCACATCTTTCCCGTACTTTGGATTAACCAAAAACCGCTTGTGTAGAGACAAAAATAATCCTTGGGATTGTGGGTAATATCGCTTGTCAAAGGCGGTCACGAAAACCGGAAAATGTTTCATACGAAATGGTTCAGTCATATTGACGCCGATTTTCCACAAATATTCGTCTGCTACACCTCGCGGATAATTCTGTATTACCTTCAGATTATCTTCCAGTGTTGTGTTAAACGTTTCCTTACACAGGAAAGACAGACCTGAAACAGGAAGTACGATTATCTCATTCGAAATATCTCTATTGTTTGTCATAAATCAAAATGAAATAAAACTAAATCAATGCTTCTATATTAATCTCGTATTGAAAATGCCACCAAAATAATGAGATTGACTATAAAACTGTGTTTAGTTTAATCATATTGTATTTAATGCCATTTCTTGCTTATTTCGCTAATGTTGGAATAAAACATCTATCTATGTCAATAGATTTAGGAAACTTTCTTATTACAAAATCATGAATTGCCTTTTAACTAGTTCCATGTGTGTTGAGCTCATTCGAATTCCAACATTTAGCTTAATGGTATAATAAACAATTACAGCTGTACATTAAAGTCCCTGTATTCTATAAATTGAAGCTTTCAGAATATTAATCTATATAAATAAATAATTATATTTATGTATTAATACTAAATTTAATATTAGCTGGGTATATCTTGATACGTTCATAAGAGATGTTTTGTGTGCTATGTATAAACATAATAACAAACGTATAGTGAATACTATATGTCATGCAACAACATAATGGGCCTTTAAAGTATCTTAACATGTGATGCATACTTAATTAGATATATTGATGTGTATATATATTGGCTATAGATGTGTTTTGTATCATTTAATGCCTAATAAAATATATGTTATGTTATGTTATATAGTGATTTGCTGTCGCCATATTTGTTCATATGTATACCACATGGCTGTGCGACCTTCTGGGTTTGAATAAATAAACGTTATATAAATAAATATATAATGAAGTGAAATAGCGACTAATGATTTAAAACATAAATAAAGAAATTTGGAGATTTGCTTTTTACATCAATTTATTCTATGCGAAAAAAGTACATGTTATAGATGTTTGATGTGTTATTTATAACCATACTAACAAACGTATAGTGAATAGTAAGTGCCATGCAAAAACAATATGGGCCTTTAAAGTATGTTATCATATCATGCATATAAATACTTGCATTACAGTTGCATACTTAATTAGATATATTGATGTGTATATATATTGGCAACAGATGTGTTTTGTATCATTGAATGCCTAATAAAATATATGTTATGTTATGTTATGTTATATATTGATTTGCTGTCGTCATATTTGTCCATGTGTATACAAAATGGGTGTGATACTTTCTGGATTTGAATAAATAAACTTTATATATAAATAAATATATAATACAACACATGACAATGTAACGAAAAGCGAAGTTGCAGGAACATTCGTCTCCTCCCAACAAGACAGTAATTGAAGTGAAATAGCGACTAATGATTTAAAATATAAATAAAGAAATATGGCGATTTGCTTTGTACATACATTTATTTTATGAGAAAAAAGTACCTGTTATTGATATAATTAAAAACAAAATAGCTAAGAATACATATATAGCGAGATAGCGATAACGTGTATATATAGCGAGATAGCGATAACGTGATATAGATAGCGAGATAGCGAAAACGTGATATATAGCGAGATAGCGATAACGTGATATAGATAGCGAGATAGCGATAACGTGATATATATAGCGAGATAGCGATAACGTGATGTAGATAGCGAGATCGCGATAACGTGATATATATAGCGAGATAGCGATAACGTGATATATATAGCGAGATAGCGATAACATGATATATATAGTGAGATAGCGATAACGTGATTTAGATAGCGAAATAGCGATAACGTGATGTAGATATCGAGATAGCGACAGATAGAGAGCAACAGAGAGAGATAGAGAGCGCAACATATAGAGAGCCCGAGAGAGATAGAGCGAGAGATAGAGAGAGAGTGAGAGCGAGAGAGAGAGCGAGGTAGAGAGATATAGAGATAGCGCGAGAGAGATAGAGATGGAGAGAGAGCGAGAGATAGATAGAGAGATCGAGCGAGAGAGATAGAGAGAGAGAGAGAGCGAGAGAGATAGAGCAGAGAGTGAGATAGATAGATAGAGAGAGAGAGAGAGAAAACGATTTCAAATACTATTTTAGCACATAACATTGCTTGTATTCAACGTAATCTCTTCAATAGTCATCTCTTAAAACACCTGTACTGATTCTGATTGGAGGCGGCGTGACATTGACAGCTTGCAATAGACATTACATGTTGTTTGAGTTCAAGCTTTATTTGTTGAAAAAGATTCAATGTGTTTAAGAAAACGATATATAACTAAATAGTATACTGAGCACCCGGACATTGTCACATTCATTGAATTATTGAACTTGGACAATACTGGCAAATTAATGAAATTATTACGGTTTCTAGAATGTGCTTTCAAAATGCGTTTTAATTTACTTAATGAGTATAATTGATTCATTATTTTCTAAATGAGTGTATGTTTATTTATACATGTTTATCTTTCATATATGTTTTAGTGTATATGGATATATAGTTATCATATAACACAGGTTTTCATAAGATTTATTTACATCATTATTGGTAGTTAGATCATGTGTTATCTTTGTATGTATGTGATGTATGTATGTTCCTTTAATGTCAAACCCCTCGCGGGGACTTAGACATGTTTTTCCTGGGCAGGCTTAGCCGACCTAAGCGATTAACCAGTACTAAGCAATGTGTGTGAGGTGCATTGCTCAATGACACTACATACGCGGCCTGACCGAGTATCGAACCCGGGACCGTTCGATTCCAAATCCGAACTCTACCACTGGACCACGGACGCCACTGTGATTGTAGGCTACATACCTAAATCCCAAAATAACATTTCTGTTCTATATACAACACAAGCTAATTATTTAAGGAATGAATCGCTAGTTAATAATTTCCATCCGGGTATGAACTGCATTGGGCGTGTTTCAAGTATGTGGAGGCCGAAGTCATGTTCGATAACATCAAATACGCCCAATTCATTATGTTCAATGGTACAACGAAAAATATAGCTGCATCATACTTTAAACTATATTGAGTCCTAATTTATCGTGTGTCGGATCTTGGAAATAGATCAGTGTAAACTGCGAATGCGCATGCGCATGCACGTAACGTTGTTTTGTTATGTCCATGTATCCTGGTATATTTATCAAATTGAATAAACTTTGAATGTATGAATGTGTGTTTATAACATTAGTTATGACCTTTGATAATGTCCCAGAAGTAACACATCGGGTGTTATTTAGAATAACAATAATTTGTAATTCAAGTACTATACCATTAATTTGACATAATATTCTCTGTTATATATATTTTATATTAATTGAATTATTGTTTTGCTTTTGTTTTGTCTGGGTGATTTAAAACGTGTCTCCACTCTCAAACTCGGTATCAAGCTTCTGATTGGATTAGCCAAGAGCAACTCTCAGACTCAACAAATCACATTTCTTGAACTCGAGTAGGAGTTCTAAGACCTCAGGCACAGGACACGATAATTGTACGTAATGTACTTACGTTTTGTATAATCATTTGGAACAACTGTAGGTGGAACGAAGACTGCTTTTGGTATGTCTGAAAAGTAAATAGACATTATCAATTGAAATATTTATATTGCTAGAGAAAATATAAACAAAGCCGAAAATGGACCAAAAGCAATATATATTTATAAATTGGTTTACTAAAATTTGACTAGAGAGAGAGGCAACGAGAGACAGAGACATAGAGAGAGACATCGAGAAACATAGACATAGAGAGAGACATAGAGAGAGACATATAGAGAAACATAGAGAACGAGAGGATATATATATATATATAGAGAGAGAGAGAGAGAGAGAGAAAGAGAGCGAGAGCGAGAGCGAGCGAGAGATCGATATGGAGAGAGAGGAGAGAGATAGGGGCAGGGAGGTATTGGCAGAGAGGAGCAGGAGGGAGGAGAGTGAAGAGGGAAGACAAACAGGAAAACAGAATAGACATTTACTTACTATTGATAGAGGTGAAGTAGAGACAAAGCAACGTAACCGTCAGACAAGTGTTGATCAACCCGATCTTCATGAACAGGTAGGCATCTAGAATAAAACAGTAACATTATTGGATTATAATTACACGATCACTTTTTATTATTATAATCAATCCTGATTATAATGAAGAGTGATGTTGCACACGAACCATGTCTCCGTGGGCTCGAACTTCCGGTTCTAGTGAAAAGATCCTACGGCTTAAACATGTATTGAAAAATAGGTATCGGACACACATATTATTAATATATTTCAGGCGGGTTTTAGAAAATTATATATATTAAATATAATTGATATACACTCGCTTATTGAAATTTTACGACTTAGTAAAAATAAACTAGTGTGCGCGCTTTTAGACTTAAAATGTGCATTTGATAATGTGTGGCTTCCAATGAAACAAATGTTATTGACGCTACACTGAATCATGATATAATCATATTATCAAAATGGACTAAACAATTGCTAGTAAAATTTAATCCAGCAAAAAACAGAAGTCATGTTTCTTTCACTATGTAATGTTAATCGTCCAGTGTTATTGATTGAGAACACGCAGTTAGGTTTCGTAAATCATCACAAACATCTCGGATTTACTTTTAGTGAGGGCGGTACGTGGCATATATCAAACATTACTAATTCTGCTTCAAGAACATTAGGATCAATGAGAATGTTTACATTTAAATTAAAACGCAATACCGTAAATCAAATATACATTTCCTATTTTCGACCCATTTTAGAATATGCCTCTATGGTCTCGGATAGCAGTACATTATATGAAAAGGACTCTATATATTAGAGAAAATTCAAAACGAAGCTACCAGAATTGTTACGGGGCTTACAAGATATGTCTCTATCGACAGACCGCTTCACGAAATTGGCTGTAGAAAAATGCAAACATTACTTTTCGTTTATAAACAAACACAGGAAAACATACCAATCTGTTTAACCGACTTATTTCAAACATTCATTGAGGAAACAAACCCATATAGTTTAAGAAGCAGTGCATATTTTATTACTTTAGCAAGGCGTACTGAAATGTATTCGAAATCTATTATACCTTCATCAATCAAATTATGGAATGAACTTGATTTTGATATTCGTAATATAAATAACATGCAGTATTTAAAGGAAAGCTGCAAGAAATCTTTAAGCCGCCAATAGTATCATCATATTTTTAATCTGGAGACCACTGTCAACAGATATATCGTTCTCACATTAGAAATGTTTGTAGCAACCTGAATGCCACTCTGTTTAACAACCATTTACGCGATAACCCAAAATACACGTGTCAGCTCAATGAAAATGAGGATGCGGAACACTGTATATTAATAATATATAAATAATGTGTGCTATTCTTCACAAGATGATATTATTTGGGCAAAATAATCATATTTTAAATTATGTACAGAAACATATGTTTATATTGGACTGTGCTATGCGTTACCCGATGATAGTAGCAGACAATCGTTAGTAGAAGATAGCATTTTTGATAGGTTGACTGAATCTGTTATACATGTCGAAACTATTTCAAACAATGAAAGTAACTCTGCAATTGTTGGCGATTTTAATGCTCGTACTTCAACATTACATGACTATGTAACGTATGATAATTTACTTGTTTCTGATATGGATATACTGCCTGATGAATATCAAACAGATGCGGTATCTATACAAAGGTATTCTCAAGACAAAGGTCATATAAATAACAATGGGCGTATGTTACTTGATTTCTGTTAACAATCGTGTTACCGAATTGTAAATGGCAGGAAAGGAAATGATTTTAATATCAATTTGGTAAATTTTCTTTTGTTAACAATAGAGGTTGTAGTGTTATAGATTATTTACTTTGTAAATCAGAAATGTTTGAATATATCGATAGCTTTAATATACATGATCCAAATATAGTTTCTGATCACTGTCTTATGACGGTGTCGTTCGTCTTTAATTGTGCTACACACACTGTACCTTGTGTTGACTCTGCACAAGAAGCAGAAAGTCTTAGCTACAAGTACACGTGGAACAATGATTTGAAAATGCAATATATCGATAATTTAAATACGGAAGAAAACGTACACTATATTAACGAATTGTCAGAAGATATATTATTGTCAACATCAAGTAATGACATAGATTCTTGTATTGATAAGTTAGAAGTTATGTTTAACAATGTGTCTTCATCATTTGTTACAAAGATCAATATTGATCAATCAAATGATTGTTGTGAGAATAACCAACCATGGTTTAATGATGAATGCTATGAACAGAAATGTATATTTTTAAGATGTTTAAATATGTACAACGATTGTAGAAATGATATTAACAAAATAATTATGGTTAAAGCAAGGTCTGTTTTCAAAGCAACATTAAGAAAATGTAGATATTACTTTGATAAAGAAAAAACAAATAAACTTATAAATCTCAGGAATACAAATGCCCGTCTATACCGGAATTTGTTGAATGATGTATCAGGTGTAAAGAAATCAAATATATCTTTGTCATCATTCGAAACATATTTTAAAGCTTTACATAACCCAGGCGATAGATTGTTCACGCCTAGTGAAGAAATATTGTATTTCATTGAAAGATATGAAGATAATGAATTTAAAGTTATGTTTGAGGAATTATATATTTTAATTACAACAAGTGAAATAATTTTAGCAATTAGACAGTTGAAACATAGTAGGTCTGGTGGATCGGATTTATTAATTAATGAATTCTTCAGTGTGGGTAAAGATGTTCTAGTTCCAATTTTGTATTCTTTATTTAACAAAATATTTCAAATAGGTTACTTTCCATGTAGATGGTCCGAAGGTTATGTAATACTGTTACATAAGAAAGGAAGTATCAATAACGTTGAAAATCATAGAGGCTTAAGCAGCTTGGGAAAACTTTTCACCCATATTATCAATAATAGATTGAAGTCATGGGCAGAAGACTATAATGTATATGTTGAGGCTCAAACCGGTTTCAGGCCTAATATGAGCACGGTAGATAATGTTTTTGTTTTAAATGGTCTGATTTCACACTTTCTAAATCAAGGGAAGCAACTCTATGCACTGTTTGTAGACTGTACAAAGGCTTTTGAATATGTCGTACGTGGACATTTATGGTACAAATTGATACAATTGGGATTAAGAGGAAATATATTAAATAGTGTTAAATCTATTTATGAGTCTGTTAATTTGAGAGTTAAATATTGTAATACACTTAGCCAGGAATATACATGCCTACTTGGGGTTCGACAAGGAGAATGTTTATCTCCCTTTTTATTTTCGATATTTATAAATGATTTGGAAGACATGTTCATAAACAGCAAAATGGAAGGTGTTGATATAAATATGTTTAAGATTTTCTTGTTATTGTATGCTGATGATATTGTGATATTTGCAAATTCAGCAGAACAATTACAACGATGTATGCATATATTGAATGATTATTGCAATATATGGAAACTTAAGGTAAATATTGCAAAAACAAACGTAATGATATTTAAGAAAGTCGGTTCCATACCACGTAATACTGTGTTTTATTATGAAGGTGAAACTATTGAAATTGTTAAAGCATTTACATATATTGGTATTGTATTCACTAGTGGTGGATCTTTTAGTACGGCACAAAGTACTTTAGTAGGCCAGGCACAGAAAGCAATATATAAGCTAAATCAATATTTATATAAATTTACCTACATATCGCCAAAGCATAAGTTAGAACTATTCGATAAGTTAATATCGCCTATTTTAAACTATTGTAGTGAGGTATTAGGTTTTGCAAAGGATCTATCTATTGAACGTGTATTTGCAGTCTTGTAAGAAATTATTAGGTGTTAAAAAAACCACACAAAATGACTTCATATATGGAGAGTTGGGACGTACATCGTTCAAAACAATACACATGTTTAATGTATTAAAATATTGGTTGAAAATTCTCCAACTGAGTAAGAATAAATATGTGTTTATTGTATATAATATGTTAACAATGGATTTCGAACTTCACCCAAGCAGAACAAATTGGTGTTCACAATTAAAAGATTTATTATGTTCACTTGGTTTTGTAGATGATTGGATCTTCCAAGGAGTTGGTAATATTGATATGTTTCTGTACTTAGTTAAACAGAGGTTAAATGACCAGTTTATACAAAATTGGAATGCAAGGTTAACTGACTCTAGTAGAGTATTGTTTTATAGGAATATTGCTTCTTTCAAATAACAATTATACCTAGATTGTTTTAATGTAAATAAATGTTGTCAAGCTCTAACACGATTAAGAGTCTCCTCTCACAGGCTGCATATTGAGTGGTCTAGACCTGAACGCACACCAATTGATGAAAGAAAATGTAATGTATGCAACGTACTGGAAGACGAGTACCATTTTATTATTGAGTGTAGAATATTTTTAGATATCAGGAAGCTGTATATACAAAAGAAATATTGGTGTAGACCAAGCATGAACAAATTTATTGAGCTTATCACTTCAGAAAACAAAAATGTAATTAGGAAACTTGGACTGTTTATTTATAGCGCATTTTCTATTAGAACTACTCTTTTGTATGCTAATTAGATACACTGTTTGGAAGTGGACACCGGATAGAGACGGTAATTTCCCTGAGTTATGTAATCTTTATGTTTCGTTTCGATAAAGGTTAACTTGAATGTGGTATCCGATTGTTCGATATGATGGTTGTAATTATTTTAGGGAGTAGTAGTCCTGGTTTAAGATCTTGTCAGATTACTGTCTACAACATATATCTTAAGTATTCTATATAGACATGATACAACACTGTGCTTATTCCGGGGAGGGGGTCACATGTGTAGCGGGAGCCACGTAGGTAGGGATAGACCCCATCAATGGACCGGCTACACTCTGTAATGCACTTTTGAAGGTAAGCACAGTGTTTCGTATGTGATGTTGTTCATTTTGAAACCATATATGAACTGATGGTTATATAGATACAGTTGATTGTGTGTTATAGATCAATGTATATAATGTAAATTTATTGTATTATAATTTGACGTCTGTACAAAATGTTTGGCAAAGAAACTAAAATAAAACATTTATTTATTTACTTAATTAATAAAAAACCTAAGGATAATATTTCGTGTATACATTTACTTACCATGCATGTATGACATAT
>CM026391.1:1964064-2092076 GCA_014843695.1 Archivesica marissinica
CCTCACATTTACTAATGTCCGTAGATATATAACAAACTTACCCCTCACAGGCCCCTTTGCATTTACTAATGTCCGTAGATATATAACAAACTTACCCCTCACAGGCCCCCTCACATTTACTAATGTCCGTAGATATATAACAAACTTACCCCTCACAGGCCCCCTTGCATTTACTAATGTCCGTAGATCTATAACAAACTTACCCCTCACAGGCCCCCTCACATTTACTAATGTCCGTAGATATATAACAAACTTACCCCTCACAGGCCCCCATTGCATTTACTAATGTCCGTAGATCTATAACAAACTTACCCCTCACAGGCCCCCTTTGCATTTACTAATGTCCGTAGATATATAACAAACTTACCCCTCACAGGCCCCCTTACATTTACTAATGTCCGTAGATCTATAACAAACTTACCCCTCACAGGCCCCCTTTGCATTGCCTAATGTCCGTAGATCTATAACAAACTTACCCCTCACAGGCCCCCGTTGCATTTACTAATGTCCGTAGATATATAACAAACATACCCCTCACAGGCCCCCTCACATTTACTAATGTCCGTAGATATATAACAAACTTACCCCTCACAGGCCACCTTTGCATTTACTAATATCCGTAGATCTATAACAAACATACCCCTCACAGGCCTCCTTTACATTTACTAATGTCCGTAGATTTATAACAAACTTACTCCTCACAGGCACCCTTTGCATTTACTAATGTCCGTATATATATAACAAACATAACCCTCACAGGCCCCCTTTGCATTTACTAATGTCCGTAGATCTATAACAAACTTACCCCTCACAGGCCCCCTTTGCATTTACTAATGTCCGTAGATATATAACAAACTTACCCCTCACAGGCCACCTTTGCATTTACTAATGTCCGTAGATCTATAACAAACTTACCCCTCACAGGCCCTCTTTGCATTTACAAATGTCCGTAGATATATAACAAACTTACCCCTCACAGCCCCCCTCACATTTACTAATGTCCGTAGATATATAACAAACTTACCCCTCACAGCCCCCTCACATTTACTAATGTCCGTAGATATATAACAAACTTACCCCTCACAGCCCCCCTCACATTTACTAATGTCCGTAGATATATAACAAACTTACCCCTCACAGGCCCCCTCACATTTACTAATGTCCGTAGATATATAACAAACTTACCACTCACAGGCCCTCTTTGCATTTACTAATGTCCGTAGATATATAACAAACTTACCCCTCACAGGCCCCCTCACATTTACTAATGTCCGTAGATATATAACAAACTTACCCCTCACAGGCCCTCTTTGCATTTACTAATGTCCGTAGATCTATAACAAACTTACCCCTCACAGGCCCCCTCACATTTACTAATGTCCGTAGATCTATAACAAACTTACCCCTCACAGGCCCCCGTTGCATTTACTAATGTCCGTAGATATATAACAAACTTACCCCTCACAGGCCCCCTCACATTTACTAATGTCCGTAGATATATAACAAACTTACCCCTCACAGGCCACCTTTGCATTTACTAATGTCCGTAGATCTATAACAAACTTACCCTCACAGGCCCCATTGCATTTACTAATGTCCGTAGATATATAACAAACTTACCCCTCACAGGCCCCCTTTGCATTTACTAATGTCCGTAGATATATAACAAACTTACCCCTCACAGGCCCCCTTTGCATTTACTAATGTCCGTAGATATATAACAAACTTACCCCTCACAGGCCCCTTTGCATTTACTAATGTCCGTAGATCTATAACAAACTTACCCCTCACAGCCCCCATTGCATTTACTAATGTCCGTAGATATATAACAAACTTACCCCTCACAGGCCCCCTTTGCATTTACTAATGTCCGTAGATATATAACAAACTTACCCCTCACAGGCCCCCTCACATTTACTAATGTCCGTAGATATATAACAAACTTACCCCTCACAGGCCCCCATTGCATTTACTAATGTCCGTAGATATATAACAAACTTACCCCTCACAGGCTCCATTTGCATTTACTAATGTCCGTAGGTCTATAACAAACTTACCCCTCACAGGCCCCCTTTGCATTTACTAATGTCCGTAGATATATAACAAACTTACCCCTCACAGGCCCCCTTTGCATTTACTAATGTCCGTAGATCTATAACAAACTTACCCCTCACAGGCCCCCATTGCATTTACTAATGTCCGTAGATCTATAACAAACTTACCCCTCACAGGCCCCCTTTGCATTTACTAATGTCCGTAGCTCTATAACAAACTTACCACTCACAGGCCACCTTTGCATTTACTAATGTCCGTAGATCTATAACAAACTTACCCCTCACAGGCCCCCTTTGCATTGCCTAATGTCCGTAGATCAATAACAAACTTACCCCTCACAGGCCCCCGTTGCATTTACTAATGTCCGTAGATATATAACAAACATACCCCTCACAGGCCCCCTCACATTTACTAATGTCCGTAGATATATAACAAACTTACCCCTCACAGGCCCCCATTGCATTTACTAATGTCCGTAGATATATAACAAACTTACCCCTCACAGGCTCCATTTGCATTTACTAATGTCCGTAGGTCTATAACAAACTTACCCCTCACAGGCCCCCTTTGCATTTAATAATGTCCGTATATATATAACAAACTTACCCCTCACAGGCCCCCTTTGCATTTACTAATGTCCGTAAATCTATAACAAACTTACCCCTCACAGGCCCCCATTGCATTTACTAATGTCCGTAGATCTATAACAAACTTACCCCTCACAGGCCCCCTTTGCATTTACTAATGTCCGTAGATCTATAACAAACTTACCACTCACAGGCCCCCTCACATTTACTAATGTCCGTAGATATATAACAAACTTACCCCTCACAGGCCACCTTTGCATTTACTAATGTCCGTAGATCTATAACAAACTTACCCCTCACAGGGCCCCATTGCATTTACTAATGTCCGTAGATATATAACAAACTTACCCCTCACAGGCCCCCTTTGCATTTACTAATGTCCGTAGATATATAACAAACTTACCCCTCACAGGCCCCCTTTGCATTTACTAATGTCCGTAGATATATAACAAACTTACCCCTCACAGGCCCCCTTTGCATTTACTAATGTCCGTAGATCTATAACAAACTTACCCCTCACAGGCCCCCATTGCATTTACTAATGTCCGTAGATATATAACAAACTTACCCCTCACAGGCCCCATTTGCATTTACTAATGTCCGTAGATCTATAACAAACTTACCCCTCACAGGCCCCCTTTGCATTTACTAATGTCCGTAGATATATAACAAACTTACCCCTCACAGGCCCCCTTCACATTTACTAATGTCCGTAGATATATAACAAACTTACCCCTCACAGGCCCCTTTGCATTTACTAATGTCCGTAGATCTATAACAAACTTACCCCTCACAGGCCCCCATTGCATTTACTAATGTCCGTAGATCTATAACAAACTTACCCCTCACAGGCCCCCTTTGCATTTACTAATGTCCGTAGCTCTATAACAAACTTACCCCTCACAGGCCACCTTTGCATTTACTAATGTCCGTAGATCTATAACAAACTTACCCCTCACAGGCCCCCTTTGCATTGCCTAATGTCCGTAGATCTATAACAAACTTACCCCTCACAGGCCCCCGTTGCATTTACTAATGTCTGTAGATATATAACAAAAATACCCCTCACAGGCCCCCTCACATTTACTAATGTCCGTAGATATATAACAAACTTACCCCTCACAGGCCACCTTTGCATTTACTAATGTCCGTAGATCTATAACAAACTTACCCCTCACAGGCCCCCATTGCATTTACTAATGTCCGTAGATCTATAACAAACTTACCCCTCACAGGCCCCCTTTGCATTTACTAATGTCCGTAGATATATAACAAACTTACCCCTCACAGCCCCCTCACATTTACTAATGTCCGTAGATATATAACAAACTTACCCCTCACAGGCCCCCTCACATTTACTAATGTCCGTAGATATATAACAAACTTACCCCTCACAGCCCCCCTCACATTTACTAATGTCCGTAGATATATAACAAACTTACCCCTCACAGGCCCCCTTGCATTTACTAATGTCCGTAGATCTATAACAAACTTACCCCTCACAGGCCCCCTCACATTTACTAATGTCCGTAGATATATAACAAACTTACCCCTCACAGGCCCCCTTTGCATTTACTAATGTCCGTAGATATATAACAAACTTACCCCTCACAGGCCCCTCACATTTACTAATGTCCGTAGATATATAACAAACTTACCCCTCACAGCCCCCTCACATTTACTAATGTCCGTAGATATATAACAAACTTACCCCTCACAGCCCCCCTCACATTTACTAATGTCCGTAGATATATAACAAACTTACCCCTCACAGGCCCCCACATTTACTAATGTCCGTAGATATATAACAAACTTACCCCTCACAGCCCCCCTCACATTTACTAATGTCCGTAGATATATAACAAACTTACCCCTCACAGGCCCCCTCACATTTACTAATGTCCGTAGATATATAACAAACTTACCCCTCACAGGCCCCCTCACATTTACTAATGTCCGTAGATATATAACAAACTTACCCCTCACAGGCCCCCTTTGCATTTACTAATGTCCGTAGATATATAACAAACTTACCCCTCACAGACCCCCTTACATTTACTAATGTCCGTCGATATATAACAAACTTACCCCTCACAGCCCCCCTCACATTTACTAATGTCCGTCGATATATAACAAACTTACCCCTCACATTTACTAATGTCCGTCGATATATAAGTAGAATCACATGTTTCCACATTCCGATCTAAATCCCATTGATAAAACTCCAATCACGAGCGTATCCGTACTTTTTATTCTTGGACAACATTTTAATATATACCAACATATATTAAATTATAGCGGCAGGTTCTTGGATCACCCACTAGCTACCGATACTCTAATTCCACGTGCTTATTCTAGTATACATGCGCACGAAATGTCCGTGGGACACGAGCTACAGCTAAATATAGTGAAGCATAATTTTTCCAAGGTATTTGCATATTAGACCACTATGAATAAATCACTTGAATGTCGTCCCAACCCACATCGGTATACTTTGCTTGAAGTGATATTTGATCTACAATAAAGGTGGCTTTGGATGATTGTCTGTACATAAGCTTAATTTAGCCCCATTGCGTTGAACTTGCTAGCGATTCGTATTAATCATATTATTTATGATTGGTACGCAAATACGCCCACACTCAGTAATCGCTAGCATGTTCAACGCAATAGGGCTAATATAAGCTTATATAGATATATATGTAAAATAATTGATAACCTACAATTATTATTCAAGTTTGTACTGATCATGTTGTTTCTTGCTTGTAACCTGATTGAAATAAAAATGATTTATCTGTATGTCTGTCTGTCTGTCTGTCTGTCTGTCTGTCTGTCTGTCTGTCTGTCTGTCTGTCGGTCGGTCTGTCTGATAATACCTTTATAGAATACTGTAGCATCCCCCTTTAAATATATGCATATACCTGATACATAACGTTATAGAATATAGTAGCGTCACCCTTTATATATATGTATATACCTGATACATAACGTTATAGAATATTGTAGCGTCACCCTTTATATATATGTATATGGATATACCTGATACACAACGTTATAGAATAGTGTAGCGTCCACCTTTAAATATATGTATATACCTGATACATAACGTTATAGAATATTGTAGCGTCCACCTTTAAATATATGTATATGTATATACCTGATACATAACGTTATAGAATATTGTAGCGTCACCCTTTATATATATGTATATACCTGATGCATAACGTTATAGAATATTGTAGCGTCACCCTTTAAATGTATATTTATACCGGATGCATAACGCTATAGAATATTGTAGCGCGCCCTTTAAATGTATGTCTATACCGGATACATAACGTTATTGAATATTGTAGTGCGCCCTTTAAATGTATGTATATACCTGATACATAACGTTATAGAATATTGTAGTGCGCCCTTTAAATGTATGTATATACCTGATACATAACGTCATAGAATATTGTAGCGCCCCACTTTAAATATATGTATATGTAGTTCATATGAAGCAGATAAAACCATAATTTGTTCCCATTTGCGATACATGGAATTATATAACACATTTACTCATTGGATAACATATTTATATAACACATTTATTCATTGGATAACATATTTATATAACACATTTACTCATTGGATAACATATTTATATAACACATTTATTCATTGGATAACATATTTATATAACACATTTACTCATTGGATAACATATGTATATAACACATTTACTCATTGGATAACATATTTATATAACACATTTATTCATTGGATAACATATTTATATAACACATTTACTCATTGGATAACATATTTATATAACACATTTATTCATTGGATAACATATTTATATAACACATTTACTCATTGGATAACATATGTATATAACACATTTACTCATTGGATAACATATTTATATAACACATTTAATCATTGGATAACATATTTATATAACACATTTAATCATTGGATAACATATTTATATAACACATTTACTCATTGGATAACATATTTATATAACACATTTAATCATTGGATAACATATTTATATAACACATTTAATCATTGGATAACATATTTATATAACACATTTACTCATTGGATAACATATTTATATAACACATTTAATCATTGGATAACATATTTATATAACACATTTAATCATTGGATAACATATTTATATAACACATTTACTCTGTGGATGACATGCTTCGAAATATGACACAATATCTCCTCGTTTTATCACATAAATGTTATTTAATTTTGTATCCAATGGATACATATTCTGCTCATGGAACAGTCTACGTGTTATAATACCTAACGCTGATTGGTCGAATCTGTGACACCGCCCATCGTAAACAAGTTCCAGGTGACATGCCAGTTTCTGCAAACTACCGACAGGCGCAATACAGTCTCTGTTTAATGCACATATAGCCCATGCTTGAACGACGGCACGTGACAAGCGATCGTAGTGAAACATCACTGTTGTAGCCCATGTCTCACCAAACGGTCTAAATTTGCATCTGTCTTCTCCAAAATAATTAAACGTTCTTACGTCTGTTTGTTTTGTTAGACTAAACTTTAATCTAGCGGAGGTGGACACGGTGTATAGCATACTGTATTCCCTAGCATAGGCTATAGCAGAGTCAATATCAGTGGTGGTAAACCGCACCGAACTGTCCATCCACCACACGAAGCCATATTCCATCAGTACTTGCTGAAAATAAGCAATACAGTTCTTTTTGTTGTCATAATTATATAGACAATATCCAGATTTGGAACCAACACCGTTATAACAGGGCTAATTGTAGAGGGCGATTTGGGCGAATTAGTCGCCCTAGGAACCTGGCTTTGCCCCCTGGGGCCCACTTCTTCCGAAAAGATACACTGGCCCATTATAAAGCACTCCTTCTATTCAAATGTTGTAGATAATGGTGATGCTGTGCATTTAACCATATATTGTTGATGTTTATTACATAACCCCAAGGACGAGATCGCGCGCTTTCTCACTTCTCCATAAAGGATCAGTATAAACACTAGCCAGCTATTCGCCGTCTTTACAGAACTGAGCATTGCTGTCGTCATATAGGGAAGTTAATTGCGGTTACTCATACTGAGTCGATGCGGTTTCTTCGGTTCCGGTAGCAAATCTGACATCAGCGAAGTCCTTGACCCATTCCCCTGCTGTGAGCTGTGTCTTGGTGTCGACGTGCACTGTGTGTAGGTTAGACTGTCTTACTGGGCAACACACAAATACGTAGTATGCATATTGTATGTTAATTGAACATGTTGGTGAGTTATTGCAAGTATATTTACCTGAACAATGATAGGTTTAAATGCGTATGTATGTAGGGTTCGGACATGAGATGGAAACTGTTCGAATGGAAATCTCCGTAACTCGCACTTGCATTTCTTCTTCACCTGTAATATAGCGCATAACTGTTTAATTATTCAGTCCGCCTATGTTGTCGCTGACTTGTATACCACTGTATCCTATCATTACTGGTGATTACGGGTTCGAGCTCCGCTCAGGCCATGTCTCATTTATATGAAAACGATGGCAGTTTCTTACGGAGATTGGTGCACAAATACTGGTTAACCACTGGAGCCTGCCCAGGAAAGGTGTTGTTAGGTAAACTGCCCGTCGCTCAAATGGATAATCCTTAGCGACGTTTATTAAATAATAAATTAAATAAAATAATTATTGACTTTTAGATTATATCAATTCTAAGACTATATCAAGAATGTATCAGGGTCTCGACACGTTGTCGTGGTATACCTGGTACGGTGGTTTAAAAATATAGTAATAACAGTTATAAACACCTATTCCATTCAATATTCGCATTACAGGTAGGCCAGGTTGTTAGAATTAAACAATACGTCATACTACATGTAATATGTCGTATATTGTCTTCATATTCCATACAATATTAGCATTACAGGTAGGCCAGGTTGTTAGAATTAAACAATACGTCATACTACATGTAATATGTCGTATATTGTCTTCATATTCCAGACAATATTCGCATTTAAAGTATAAATCTAGTACATTAAGTGCTAATTACACGAGCATTTAGTCCCCTAAGTCACCCAGTGCAACTACATATATACAATGAACGGAAATAGCAAACAATTAAATTACAATCATAGCTCATGAATGCATCAAATTAAGGAACTCAATATGCATATAAATGGTCGTATACACACAGTCACTATGCTACCACACATACAATGTAAACTATATGTTGTGATTGTTATATGCTGTATATTGATGAGACTGAAATAAAGAATATAATATACACTAAAACATACCATCTCTGCTTGCCTGGTTGTCATCCCAAGATCGTAGACAATGATATGCACATCTTTCTCGTACTTTGGATTAAACAAAAAACGCTTGTGTAGAGACAAAAATAATCCTTGGGATTGTGGGTAATATCCTTTGTCAAAGGCGGTCACGAAAACCGGAAACTGTTTCGTACGAAATGGTTCAGTCATATTGACGCCGATTTTCCACAAATATTCGTCTGCTACACCTCGCGGATAATTCTGTATGACCTTCAGATTATCTTCCAGTGTTGTGTTGAACGTTTCATTACACATGAAAGACAGACCTGAAACAGGAAGTACGACTATCTCATTCGAAATATCTCTATTGTTTGTAATTAAACGAGCTTGGTTGTCATAAATCAAAATGAAATAAAACTGAATCAATGCTTCTATATTAATCTCGTATTGAAAATGCCACCAAAATAATGTTATTGACTATACAACTGTGTTTAGTTTAATCATATTGTATTTAATGCCATTTCTTGCTAATTTCGCTAATGTTGGAATAAAACATCTGTCTATGTCAATAGATTTAGGAAACTTTCTTATTACAAAATCATGAATTGCCTTTTAACTAGTTCCATTTGTGTTGAGCTCATTCGAATTCCAACATTTAGCTTAATGCTACAATAAACAAATACAGCTGTAAATTAAAGTCCCAGTATGTTATAAATTGAAGCTTTCAGAATATTAATCTATATAAATAAATAATTATATGTATGTATTAATACTAAATTTAATATTAGCTGGGTATATCTCAATAAGTTCATAAGAGATGTTTGGTGTGCTATGTATAAACATAATAACAAACGTATAGTGAATACTATATGTCATGCAAAAACATAATGGGCCTTTAAAGTATCTTAACATGTGATGCATACTTAATTAGATATATTGATATATATATATATATTGGCAACAGATGTGTTTTGTATCATTTAATGCGTAATAAAATATATGTTATGTTATGTTATATAGTGATTTGCTGTCGCCATATTTGTTCATATGTATACCACATGGCTGTGCGACCTTCTGGGTTTGAATACATAAACGTTATATAAATAAATATATAATGAAGTGAAATAGCGACTAATGATTTAAAACATAAATAAAGAAATTTGGCGATTTGCTTTTTACATCAATTTATTATATGCGAAAATAGTACATGCTATAGATGATTGCTGTGTTATTGAGAACCATACTAACACACGTATAGTGAATAGTATGTGCCATGCAAAAACAATATGGGCCTTTAAAGTATGTTAACATGTCAGGCATAAAAATACTTGTATTACAGTTGCATACTTAATTAGATATATTGATGTGTATATATATTGGCTATAGATGTGTTTTGTATCATGTAATGCCTAATAAAATATATGTTATGTTATGTTATATAGTGATTTGCTGTCGTCATATTTGTCCATGCGTATACAAAATGGGTGTGATACTTTCTGGATTTGAATGAATAAACTTTATATATAAATAAATATATAAGACAACACATGACAATTTAACGAAAAGCAAAGTTGCAGTAACATTCGTCTCCTCCCAACAAGACAGTAATTGAAGTGAAATAGCGACTAATGATTTAAAATATAAATAAAGAAATATGGCGATTTGCTTTGTACATAAATTTATTTTATGAGAAAAAAGTACATGTTATAGATATAATTAAAAACAAAATAGCTAAGAATACATATACAGCGAGATAGCGATAACGTGATATATAGCGAGATAGCGATAACGTAATATAGATAGCGAGATAGCGATAACGTAATATAGATAGCGAGATAGCGATAACGTGATATATATATAGCAAGATAGCGATAACGTGATATATAGCGAGATAGCGATAACATGATATATAGCGAGATAGCGATAACGTGATATATAGCGAGATAGCGATAACGTGATATAGATAGCGAGATAGCGATAACGTGATATAGATAGCGAGATAGCGATAACGTGATATATATAGCAAGATAGCGATAACGTGATATATAGCGATATAGCGATAACGTGATATAGATAGCGAGATAGCGATAAAGTGATATAGATAGCGAGATAGCGATAACGTAACATAGATAGCGAGATAGCGATAACGTGATATAGATAGCGATAACGTGATATAGATAGCGAGATAGCGATAACGTGATATAGATAGCGAGATAGCGATAACGTGATATAGATAGGAGATAGCGATAACGTGATATAGATAGCGAGATAGCGATAACGTGATATATATAGCGAGATAGCGATAACGTGATGTAGATAGCGATATAGCGATAACGTGATATATATAGCGAGATAGCGATAACGTGATGTATATAGCGAGATAGCGATAACGTGATATAGATAGCGAGATAGCGATAACGTGATGCAGATAGCGAGATAGCGATAACGTGATATAGATAGCGAGATAGCGATAACGTGATGTAGATAGCGATGTAGATAGCGAGAGATAGAGAGCAACAGAGAGAGATAGAGAGCGAGAGAGATTTAGAGAGCAACATAGAGAGATAGAGAGCGCAACATATAGATATATAGAGAGCCCGAGAGAGATCGAGCGAGAGATAGAGTGAGAGATAGCGAGAGAGATAGAGAAAGAGCGAGATAGAGAGATATAGAGAGAGCGCGAGAGAGATAGAGATGGAGAGAGAGCGAGGGATAGGTAGAAAGAGTGAGCGAGAGAGATAGAGAGAGAGCGAGAAAGATAGAGAGAGAGCGAGAGAGAGAGATAGAGAGAAAACTATTTCAAATACTATTTTAGCACATAACTGTGTTTGTATTCAACGTAATCTCTTCAATAGTCATCTCTTAAAACACCTGTACTGATTCTGATTGAAGGCGGCATGACATTGACAGCTTGCAATAGACATTACATGTTGTTTGAGTTCAAGCTTTATTTGTTGAAAAAGATTCAATGTGTTTACGAAAATGATATATAACTAAATAGTACACTGAGCACCCGGACATTGTCACATTCATTGAATGATTGAACTTGGACAATACAATACTGGCAAATTAATGAAATTATTACGGTTTCTAGAATGTGCTTTCAAAATGCGTTTTAATTTACTATATGAGTATAATTGATGCATTATTTTCTAAATGCGTGTATGTTTATGTATACATGTTTATCTTTCATATATGTTTTAGTGTATATGGATATATAGTTATCATATAACACAGGTTTTCATAAGATTTATTTACATCATTATTGGTAATTAGATCATGTGTTATCTTTGTATGTATGTGATTGGAGGCTATATACCTAAATCCCAAAATAAAATGTCTGTTCTATATACAACAACAAGCTAATTATTTAAGGAATGAATCGCTAGTTAATAATTTCCATCCGGGCATGAACTGCATTGGGCGTGTTTCAAGTATGTGGAGGCCGAAGTCATGTACGATAACATCAAATACGCTCAATTCATTATGTTCAATGGTACAACGAAAAATATAGCTGCATCATACTTTAAACTATATTGAGTCCTAATTTATCGTGTGTCGGATCTTGGAAATAGATCAGCGTAAACTGCGAATGCGCATGCGCATGCACGTAACGTTGTTTTGTTATTTCCAATTGAATTATTGTTTTGCTTTTGTTTTGTCTGGGTGATTTAAAACATTTCTCCACTCTCAAACTCGGTATCAAACTTCTGATTGGATTAGCCAAGAGCAACTCTCAGACTCAACAAATCACATTTCTTGAACTCGAGTACGAGATCTAAGACCTCCGGCACAGGACACGATACGTAATGTACTTACGTTTTGCATCATCATTTGGAATAAATGTAGGTGGAACGAAGACTGCTTTTGGTATGTCTGAAAAGTAAATAGACGATATCAATTGAAATATTTATATTGCTAGAGAAAATATAAACAAAGCCGAAAATGGACCAAAAGCAATATATATTTATAAATTGGTTTACTAAAATTTGACTAGAGAGAGAGGCAACGAGAGACAGAGACATAGAGAGAGACATTGAGGAACATAGACATAGAGAGAAAGAGACATAGAGAGAAACATCGATATGGAGAGAGAGAGGGAGGTATAGGCATAGAGGAGCAGGAGGGAGGAGAGGGAAGACAAACAGGAAGACAGAATAGACATGTACTTACTATTGGTAAACGTGAGGTAGAGACAAAGCAATGTAACCGCCAGACAAGTGTTGATCAACCCTATCTTCATGAACAGGTAGGCATCTAGAATAAAACAGTAACATTATTGGATTATAATTACACGATCACTTTTTATTATTATTCAATCAATCCTGATTATAACGAAGAGTGATGTTGCACACGAACCATGTCTCCGTGGGCTCGAACTTCCGGTTCTAGTGAAAAGATCCTACGGCTTAAACATGTATTGAAAAATAGGTATCGGACACAAATATTATTAATAGATTTCAGGTGGGTTTTAGAAAATTATATATATTAAATATATTTGTTGTACACTCGCTTATTGCTATTTTACGACTTAGTAAAAATAAACTAGTGTGCGCGCTTTTAGACTTAAAATGTGCATTTGATAATGTTTGGCTTCCAATGAAACACATGCTATTGAAGCTACACTGAATCATGATCTAAACATATTATCAAAATGGACTAAACAATGGCTAGTAAAATTTAATCCAGCAAAAAACAGAAGACATGTTTCTTTCACTATGTAATGTTAATCGTCCAGTTTTATTGTTTGAGAACACGCGGTTAGGTTTCGTAAATCATCACACACATCTCGGAGTTACTTTTAGTGAGGGCGGTACGTGGCGCAGACATAATATCAAACATTACTAATTCTGCTTCAAGAACATTAGGATCAATGAGAATGTTAAAATTTAAATTAAAACGCAATACCTTAAATCAGATATACATTTCCTATCTTCGACCCATTTTATAATATGCCTCTATGGTCTCTTGGATAGCAGTACATTCTATGAAAAGGACTCTATATATTAGAGAAAATTCAAAACGAAGCTACCAGAATTGTTACGGGGCTTACAAGATATGTCTTTATCGAAAAATGCAAACATTACTTTTCGTTTATAAACAAACACAGGAAAACATACCAATCTGTTTAAAGGCCTGCAGGTTGACCTATATTTGACCTTAAACACACGAGGAATAGCGGTACAAATCTGACGGTCGACGAACTAAACACACGAGGAATAGCGGTACAAATCTGACGGTCGACGCACATCGTATTTGCCACATGCGAGGCCCTGCATGGTATACATCTAATACATGAGCACCACTTATATCTATTATGACCCACGTACATATCAGAGGTTATAAATTGCTGAAATTGAAGTTCTGTATTTTTATAGTACTTACAACTGGTATAAACAATTCAACTCCACTTATGGCCCAAATAAGGCTGGTTGCGCGGGTTAGGCAGCCAGTTCCTGCATTGCTGTACCACACATTCAGGCATCAGTTCCCTCTTATGCCAAGTACAGTCTCCTCTTCTAGCCGCTACTTTTCTCTCTATATATCTGACATCTTTCCATGCGCCACAATTATATAGCATTGCCCAAAACCTCCTGTATAGAAGCTTTCTCTCATGTGAATTTAGATTATGCGGTGGACGATTATTAGCAGGCCACCAAAGTTGTTTGTTCTGTTCATTTATTATGCAAGGGGAACACAAGCACAGTGGACACTCAGCAACACCTTCAGCATGCTGAGGCATAGGGGGAGGTACGTAAGCAGCCTCTGCAACGGGCATGGCGGTGGCTGTTTCTTCTATTTCCATCTCTACGTCCCAGTTCTTATTTTGCAAGAAAGTCAGCAATTCTTTTCTCTGCTCATCAGTTACATACATTGTTATTTTACTCAATGGCATCTTGTAGAAATCGGCAGAATATGTGTAATACTCGTATGTTCAAGAGATTATAATTATAATATTATACATGTACTCATAGCATTCACTGTGATTATTATGTAGCATCAATATCGGTAAACACACACTGACACAGAGAAATATTTAAAATATAACAGAAAACTTGCGAATAATACTGTAGATATATAATTAAATGAAGTATGAAGGTTACCATATAACGAACACATATAGTTTATTCATATAAATACATACATATTATATACATACATATTTGATTAGGTCAACACATGAACTGAATTTTGAATTAGATTGCACAGATCACAACCATAGCGCACATTATACAGGCATACAAATTATCAGTCTCAGTGATTACGCCTTTAAAGGCCTGCAGTTTGACACCGTCCAATTGTAAAGATTTACACTTTACTACCTGTTCCATGTGATTAGTGGCTTGTATCAACAATGTAGCAGTACATTCAGTATAATTTGGCGTATGTAGGTATTTTCTAACGGTTAATATGCACGATCACTCTGTGAGCTGAGAATTAGTCAAAATGAGGCCCTGACAATTTAAGTAAACGTATATTATTGATTGTAAAGAAAATTGATAGTTATGAGTATTCAAACTACATAATCCAGATCAGCCCAGGGACATAGATTACATGTTATGTAGGTGCCTCATCAGCCGTAGCGTAATCACTGAGACTGATAATTTGTATGCATGTATAATGTGCGCTATGGTTGAGACCTTGAATCTAATAAACTGTTGACCTAATCAAATATGTATGTATATAATATGTATGTATTTATATGAATAAACTATATGTGTTCGTTATATGGTAACCTTCATACTTCATTTAATTATATATCTACAGTATTATTCGCAAGTTTTCTGTTATATTTTAAATATTTCTCTGTGTCAGTGTGTGTTTACCGATATTGATGCTACATAATAATCACAGTGAATGCTATGAGTACATGTATAATATTATAATTATAATCTCTTGAACATACGAGTATTACACATATTCTGCCGATTTCTACAAGATGCCATTGAGTAAAATAACAATGTATGTAACTGATGAGCAGAGAAAAGAATTGCTGACTTTCTTGCAAAATAAGAACTGGGACGTAGAGATGGAAATAGAAGAAACAGCCACCGCCATGCCCGTTGCAGAGGCTGCTTACGTACCTCCCCCTATGCCTCAGCATGCTGAAGGTGTTGCTGAGTGTCCACTGTGCTTGTGTTCCCCTTGCATAATAAATGAACAGAACAAACAACTTTGGTGGCCTGCTAATAATCGTCCACCGCATAATCTAAATTCACATGAGAGAAAGCTTCTATACAGGAGGTTTTGGGCAATGCTATATAATTGTGGCGCATGGAAAGATGTCAGATATATAGAGAGAAAAGTAGCGGCTAGAAGAGGAGACTGTACTTGGCATAAGAGGGAACTGATGCCTGAATGTGTGGTACAGCAATGCAGGAACTGGCTGCCTAACCCGCGCAACCAGCCTTATTTGGGCCATAAGTGGAGTTGAATTGTTTATACCAGTTGTAAGTACTATAAAAATACAGAACTTCAATTTCAGCAATTTATAACCTCTGATATGTACGTGGGTCATAATAGATATAAGTGGTGCTCATGTATTAGATGTATACCATGCAGGGCCTCAAGAAGCAGAACGCAGGTGCGGGCCGTTTTCTAATGTTGTTAAAACTTGTGGCCCAAACCATTTGTATTATCAGGCTATATTGTTATACCTATATTTTGTATATTATATCTTGATCAATGCAATAACATATGATTAAACTAAGGGCCTCGCATGTGGCAAATACGATGTGCGTCGACCGTCATATTTGTACCGCTATTCCTCGTGTGTTTAGTGCGTCGACCGTCAGATTTGTACCGCTATTCCTCGTGTGTTTAAGGTCAAATATAGGTCAATCTGCAGGCCGTTAACCGACTTATTTCAAACATCCGTTACAAACCCATATAGTTTAAGAAACAGTGCAGATTTTATTACTTTAGCAAGGCGTACTGAAATGTATTCGAAATCTATTATACCTTCATCAATAAAATTATGGAATGAACTTTATTTTGATATTCGTAATATAAATAACATGCAGTATTTAAAGGAAAGCTGCAAGAAATCTTTAAGCCGCCAATAGTATCATCATATTTTTAATCTGGAGACCGCTGTCAACAGATATATCGTGCTCACATTAGAAATGTTTGTAGCAAACTGAATGCCACTCTGTTTAAAAACCATTTACGCGATAGCCCAAAATACACGTGTCAGCTCAATGAAAATGAGGATACGGAACACTATATATTAATAATATATAAATAATTTGTGCTATTCTTCACAAGATGATATTATTTGGGTAAAATTATGAGATGTATTAAATTATGTACAGAAAAAGATGTTTATATTGGACTGTGCTATGTGTTACCCGATGATAGTAGCAGACAATCGTTAGTAGAAGATACCATTTTTGATAGGTTGACTGAATCTGTTATACATGTCGAAACTATTTCAAACAATGAAAGTAACTCTGCAATTGTTGGCGATTTTAATGCTCGTACTTCAACATTACATGACTATGTAACGTATGATAATTTACTTGTTTCTGATATGGATATACTGCCTGATGAATATCAAACATATGCGGTATCTATACAAAGGTATTCTCAAGACAAAGGTCATATAAATAACAATGGGCGTATGTTACTTGATTTCTGTTAACAATCGGGTTACCGAATTGTAAATGGCAGGAAAGGAAATGATTTTAATATCAATTTGGTAAATTTTCTTTTGTTAACAATAGAGGTTGTAGTGTTATAGATTATTTACTTTGTAAATCAGAAATGTTTGAATATATCGATAGCTTTAATATACATGATCCACATATAGTTTCTGATCACTGTCTTATGACGGTGTCGTTCGTCTTTAATTGTGCTACACACACTGTTCCTTGTGTTGACTCTGCACAAGAAGCAGAAAGTCTTAGCTACAAGTACACGTGAAACAATGATTTGAAAATGCAATATATCGATAATTTAAATACGGAAGAAAACGTACACTATATTAACGAATTGTCAGAAGATATATTATTGTCAACATCAAGTAATGACATAGATTCTTGTATTGATAAGTTAGAAGTTATGTTTAACAATGTGTCTTCATCATTTGTTACAAAGATCAATATTGATCAATCAAATGATTGTTGTGAGAATAACCAACCATGGTTTAATGATGAATGCTATGAACAGAAATGTATATTTTTAAGATGTTTAAATATGTACAACGATTGTAGAAATGATATTAACAAAATAATTATGGTTAAAGCAAGGTCTGTTTTCAAAGCAACATTAAGAAAATGTAGATATTACTTTGATAAAGAAAAAACAAATAAACTTATAAATCTCAGGAATACAAACGCCCATCTATACCGGAATTTGTTGAATGATGTATCAGGTGTAAAGAAATCAAATATATCTTTGTCATCATTCGAAACATATTTTAAAGCTGTACATAACCCAGGCGATAGATTTTTCACGCCTAGTGAAGAAATATTGTATTTCATTGAAAGATATGAAGATAATGAATTTAAAGTTATGTTTGAGGAATTATATATTTTAATTACAACAAGTGAAATAATTTTAGCAATTAGACAGTTGAAACATAGTAGGTCTGGTGGATCGGATTTATTAATTAATGAATTCTTCAGTGTGGGTAAAGATGTTCTAGTTCCAATTTTGTATTCTTTATTTAACAAAATATTTCAAATAGGTTACGTTCCATGTAAATGGTCCGAAGGTTATGTAATACCGTTACATAAGAAAGGAAGTATCAATAACGTTGAAAATTATAGAGGCTTAAGCAGCTTGGGAAAACTGTTCACCCATATTATCAATAATAGATTGAAGTCATGGGCAGAAGACTATAATGTATATGTTGAGGCTCAAACCGGTTTCAGGCCTAATATGAGCACGGTAGATAATGTTTTTGTTTTAAATGGTCTGATTTTACACTTTCTAAATCAAGGGAAGCAACTCTATGCACTGTTTGTAGACTGTACAAAGGCTTTTGAATATGTCGTACGTGGACATTTATGGTACAAATTGATACAATTGGGATTAAGAGGATATATATTAAATAGTGTTAAATCTATTTATGAGTCTGTTAATTTGAGAGTTAAATATTGTAATACACTTAGCCAGGAATATACATGCCTACTTGGGGTTCGACAAGGAGAATGTTTATCTCCCTTTTTATTTTCGATATTTATAAATGATTTGGAAGACATGTTCATAAACAGCAAAATGGAAGGTGTTGATATAAATATGTTTAAGATTTTCTTGTTATTGTATGCTGATGATATTGTGATATTTGCAAATTCAGCAGAACAATTACAACGATGTATACATATATTGAATGATTATTGCAATATATGGAAACTTAAGGTAAATATTGCAAAAACAAACGTAATGATATTTAAGAAAGGCGGTTCCATACCACGTAATACTGTGTTTTATTATGAAGGTGAAACTATTGAAATTGTTAAAGCATTTACATATCTTGGTATTGTATTCACTAGTGGTGGATCTTTTAGTACGGCACAAAGTACTTTAGCAGGCCAGGCACAGAAAGCAATATATAAGCTAAATCAATATTTATATAAATGTACCTACATATCGCCAACGCATAAGTTAGAACTATTCGATAAGTTAATATCGCCTATTTTAAACTATTGTAGTGAGGTATTAGGTTTTGCAAAGGATCTATCTATTGAACGTGTACATTTGCAGTCTTGTAAGAAATTATTAGGTGTTAAAAAAACCACACAAAATGACTTCATATATGGAGAGTTGGGACGTACATCGTTCAAAACAATACACATGTTTAATGTATTAAAATATTGGTTGAAAATTCTCCAACTGAGTAAGAATAAATATGTGTTTATTGTATATAATATGTTAACAAGGGATTTCGAACTTCACCCACGCAGAACAAATTGGTGTTCACAATTAAAAGATTAATTATGTTCACTTGGTTTTGTAGATGATTGGATCTTCCAAGGAGTTGGTAATATTGATATGTTTCTGTACTTAGTTAAACAGAGGTTAAATGACCAGTTTATACAAAATTGGAATGCAAGGTTAACTGACTCTAGTAGAGCATTGTTTTATAGGAATATTGCTTCTTTCAAATATCAATTATACCTAGATTGTTTTAATGTAAATAAATGTTGTCAAGCTCTAACACGATTAAGAGTCTCCTCTCACAGGTTGCATATTGAGTGGTCTAGACCTGAACGCACACCAATTGATGAAAGAAAATGTACTGTATGCAACGTACTGGAAGACGAGTACCATTTTATTATTGAGTGTAGAATATTTTTAGATATCAGGAAGCTGTATATACAAAAGAAATATTGGTGTAGACCAAGCATGAACACATTTATTGAGCTTATCACTTCAGAAAACAAAAATGTAATTAGGAAACTTGGACTGTTTATTTATAGCGCATTTTCTATTAGAACTACTCTTTTGTATGCTAATTAGATACACTGTTTGGAAGTGGACACCGGATAGAGACGGGAATTTCCCTGAGTTATGTAATCTTTATGTTTCGTTTCGATAAAGGTTAACTTGAATGTGGTATCCGATTGTTCGATATGATGGTATGTAATTATTTTAGGGAGTAGTAGTCCTGGTTTAAGATCTTGTCAGATTACTGTCTACAACATATATCTTAAGTATTCTATATAGACATGATACAACAATGTGCTTATTCCGGGGAGGGGGTCACAGGTGTAGCGGGAGCCACGTAGGTAGGGATATACCCCATCAACGGACCGGCTACACTCTGTGATGCACTTTTGAAAGTAAGCACAGTGTTTCGTATGTCATTTTGTTCATTTTTAAACCATATATGAACTGATGGTTATATAGATACAGTTGATTGTGTGTTATAGATCAATGTGTATAATGTAAATTTATTGTATTATAATTTGACGTCTGTACAAAATGTAAAGACACTAAAATAAAACATTTATTTATTTACTTAATTAATAAAAAACCTAAGGATAATATTTCGTTTATACATTTACTTACCATGCATGTATGACATATATGAGTATACATATATACTATCGGGTAAGGTATATATGCATGTACATTGTATTATACACGCAAATAATTAAATCATATTGGAAAGACTATTGCACTAAATATGTCTATTTTCGTTTAAAATGAAATAAATAAAATTGCATAAAGCTCAAATGATTTTGGGGTATAAAATTACAGGGCCTTCTCTTTGTACGATGATCTGTTTTATTATGTGTGTTGTGTAGATTGTCACTACAAAATGTAGTTTCACTGTTCGCTATCTCTATCATGCATATGTTTTGACCTCATGGGCTTTTTAGCCTAATGGTTTTGAATACAATGTCTGTCTGTCTGTCTGTCTGTCTATTTCGTTGTCTATTTTATGTAAATCAAAGGCGCTTACTATTCAGAAGCACACGTACACATCACCCTTTAAGCACAAGAAAACTACTATTTGGTTTCGAAAACTTAACGCACGAAGAAAATAAGTATATTTTCAAACAAGTTCAAACTTATATTAATTCTACAAGGCACTTTGAGCAAAGACATACCTAACTATATTATAAAGATATGCTGTTCTCTTGGGAGGATGTTTGCCTGGATGAGGCTGCGGGTTTGGCTGACTGGGGACATTGTACGGACGGTGTGGCACTGGGAACATTGTGAATGTTGCGAATTGCATTTCCTAATGCTTTTCAGTTTTGTGCACCTTTTTCATATCCATTATTATCCCCCTTAATTGTAATAAAAAATCAGGCTCTTAATTGCAATGATCTTATACTATTTTCAGTATCTTTGTTAATTACAATCTAGTATGTTATCGCGGGCCGAAACTAATGTTAAAACTTGTGGCACAACCATTTTGCTTCTCCATATATATACATACTGATAATGTTTGTACCATGTATCTTATTTAATTCATCTGTAACATGTTTGTACATTTGAGTTGTATTGTACATTGAATATAAAGAATGCAATAAAATATGATTAAACTAAATATTGGTGTTTTCCTTCATTAATGCTTCTCGAGTTACGTTTTCAAAGTTGCACATGTTCATAATAAGTTCAAAAAATCGGCACATTCTTAGCAAGACATGGGCACACATGATTAGTTTCACATGACCTTGAAATGTCAACCTCAAGGTCACAGGGTTTATGCTTATTTTAGAGGTCATAAGAGTATAGCATGCATGCCTAGTTTACTATATACATCATTGGAGTTGACACTTCGAAGACCGCCCTGACCAAAGGCATTGACCCATTTCTCCCATATCTACCAACCATCTATATATCCACAACGTTTAATCAAATTCCGTCAACAACTATTTGAGTTATTCTGTAGAAAGATGGACAGATGAGAACAGTGGAAGATGGAGTTTTCTTTCCCTGAGAAAACTCTATCGTTCATTGGAAAGCATAAAATACAACAGAGTAACGGTGTATGCACACTATATATCGTGCCTACATATCATTGCACCATTTGCGGCAATGATTATCGGTCCGTTTGGTATCTTCATTCCCCTTATGTGACACACAATTTTACACAAAATCTACTGCACGATCTTGCTTGGAGGTTATACATATTTTTCCAATATCAAACCCAGTCTCAAGCTTCTCGAACCCAATCTTTGTGAATGGCTTAACCTAGAGCATATATCAGACACAACCAATCATGCCTGAAGGTTATAAAGTTCGGTTTCAAGCCTCTGCAGACAGAACATTCCAGAATCAACCAATCAAATTACTTGAGCTTGAGACGTGAGAAAAGTGTCATAGCATCGGACACAGCTAGGCGCCATTAGGTTTGTGTTTATGTAGAAGTACATTCACTTGAAAGGTGGAAAGAATTACCTTAAGTTTTTAGTGTTCAGTTCAATCCACATATCACGACATAAATGTATGTTTCTGTATAATTTCTCAATGTATATGACATATATCCTGATAAAAAATATATTTAAGCCAAAGGTAATAGAGAAACTACATTGGGTGTACTTAATGTGCGTGGAGACCGAAGGCCAAAGGCATCCACGGTAACTTTACCCGATTTAGTTCATACCCCAGTGGAAAAAATATTAACTAGCGATTCAATACTTATATTTACATTAATTATTCTTTTCAACGAGACAAAGAAAAATGACCATACTTTCCAATTAAAAGGTATTTAGTCCCAATGTGCGACCTTTGAACAGCGACAACCGTAAGACACGCCATTTCTCGCGACGAAAGCTGCCAAACACTGTGAATGCGCATGCCTGTAGCATCGAGTGCACATGTCAGCTACATATCATTAGTTGGAAACCTTCACACGAAATTATGTGCAAGCAGGGCAGACGGATCTGTAATCCAGTGGTTAACACATTGGACTGCGAATCCAGGGATCACAGGTTCGATCCCCCGTCTGACCATAATAAAATTAACAGTCTTTTAGGTGGGACTTTAAACCGAGGTCTCGTGTCGGTGCTTTACACCGTGCACGTTGTGATTTGAACCTTTTTAGTTACTGGTTTTGACAAACGACTCTTGGTGGTTTGGTTTAAACATATTTATTCGGCATTATATAACATAATTTACTACAAATAATGATGTACACAATAAATAAAATTGGATTGAAATGAAAGCTAAAAGCGTATTGAATAATCTTGGCTGTTTTTAACAAGTTTTTCATAAAAATGTATTTTCTGTTCTGTTTTTAGTTCTTGTCAGACTATGGAGTTAAGTTGAGTCTACAGATGAGCACCGTCTGGTGAACACTGCTTGTCTATTAATTCAGTTAAGTACAACGCTACTAGGGTGAATGAAGCCGGTATTGCAGAACCTCATTTTGTGGTAATGAATGTTTCCTATTTCTTGTGTAATGTTTGTATTGTCGCTCGTTGACTGAGCACGTTGTTCAGACTTCATACGTGGTACATTAAAACCTGTTCCACTATGTCAGATAATAGCACCTCGAAGTGTAACTGTCACTGTACCAGTCAGTGTATGCCATACGTATCACATCCATACGGTCGTTTGATCGTTTGACTAGGTACTCACATGCAGTTTGCGTCAGCCAGCAAAAATCTAAACTTTAATAGGTCTGTCCTACCAAATGCACTCAACTGCACGGCACTATAGTAAGTGCCATAACCTCCAAGCCGTCGCCAAGAACTACCTTGTGCCCAAATGAACGCCATTTTTAATCATTGCTTTGCAATCGTATAATATAAATATATATTGGAACAGCTATCCCATATGGTAGCACGTTATATACTAATACGTCTTCACTCCGTCAACAATTCAAATATATCTATATGATGGTAAGCAGACTTGAGATCAAAGCTGAACAAATAGTTGTCTTCGCAAAACACTTTCCTTGCCACTAAATGAATTGAATAAATGAACATTGATATGCCGGCAATCTAGTTTGCTATTACAACCTTTAACACACTCAACAAAATGTTGCACAATGCAGTGTAGTGCACAATGTAGTGTTTTTAATCTCTGCAACAGAGCGTATAGTTTTATATTTAAACTTTAATTATGTTACAAAGATTGCGAAGCAAGTTTTAACAACTTATATTAATCACTCACTCTCGTTGGCGAGGATGAAAGCGTATATGTTTTCATTTGTGTGGGAGCAAACCGGAGTACCCGGAGAACTCCCACCTGTCCGATCTGGCGACAACCGTACCATCTCATATACCTCCCCTTCCGTGGATCGAACCCGGGTTGCATAGGTGAGAAGCACGCTAACCACTACGCTAATTGGACAGCTGATAGTCAAAGGGCAATTTATAGCCGTTCAATAAAACGCTAAAAATATATGTAGCCACCCCTGCTTTTCTCCAACGGCGCATGTGGCACATGAGTCTACCAACAGGAGACTCGGTCTTACCGACCTCTGTTTCGCTCTTGTAATGTGACACTCTACTGGTTTCTTGTGTACATGTACTAATCAACTGTACGGCCTTCTTTCCGACTAGCCCATCAGACTCATTATACATAGATGGATAGTCTAAAATATCACTTATCTGATTATTTGTTGCGCCCTCCAACGGCTGCTCTGCGCCCTAAACTTGCAGTCAGATTGTCAATGACCTGGTTGTCCACATCTGACGCAAAGTCCTGGTTTCGCCCGGCACGAGGCAAGCGACCGGTAGTTCCTGGTCCTGTCAAAGTAACTGGCGACGCCACGTCGCTAGTAGTTGTGTAAGGAATGGACCTGCCGGATTTGCCTTTATTCTCCTGGCTAGCTTTGCGGTCAGCATTCATCTCTGCACGGTCGACTCTCTTCTCGCCACCAGAATCTGACGATGGATGCGCCTCATACTCTTGCACGACCCGCCAACCCAAGTCTGACGAGTGCGCTAACTCTATATGCTTCTGTCTATGAATTAGGGTCCACATACCCTGAACTATCTGACGTGCTGCCTCCGTTGACTGAATACTAACGTTTTCAAGGTAAAGTTTAGATTATCAAAACATTTGTTATCTCTAAAATAGTATATGAAATTGAAATTAATGGGTTACCAACTAACTATATAGAATAATAGAAAAGCTTATTAATGAATTTATGTGGGTTAAAAACAGCCACTTGGTAAAAAAGTAGTATGCAATTTGGAACGTGACCAAAGCAGGTAAGCCTTCCCAACATTAAGAAATATATGCGAATCTCTTAACATCAATACAATATATCGAATTATTAATTCTGAAATACAAAACTTGAACCGTATTGGAAATTATTATTTAACTATAGAAGATACAACATTTGGTCAGGAATACGTTATATGTTCTTGTTCATCAATAAACGGATTGAACAGTCAGGGTCAGTTGAGTACATTTTATATTAAAGCTCTTCGGGATTGGACTGACCTCAGGGAATTTCTCCAACATTCAAACTGCGATTATTCATCACAGTTGTTTGGAAACTATCGTGTTATATTTAATAAACAACCAATTCTGTTTTAATCGTTTACTAAATGAAATTTGGAATAGCGATCAAGAACTATATAGAACATTAGAGAACACACTTAATTGAATCTCAGAATGGTCGCAGCTGAAAACCGCAGTTCGGTAGTATTTAAAACATGATTTAAGCACTAAATTCACACAGTTACATTGTCGGGCAATATCTTATTAACAAACACCGGTATTGTGATTGATCATCGAAGCATCAAACTAAAAGATATTCAGCAAATATATATTTCTAAAGATATCAAATTTAATTGCGAGATGAAATGGGACCAGTTTTTCGATCGACACTACAACTGGGGTAATATATGGCGTTCCTTAGATAAACCCAAAGCATCTTAACACAATTTCTACATCCTACACAAGGTTATATTTACCGAGCACAAACTGAATTTAGCCGGATTTACAAATGTTAAACACCCCGTCATTTGTTCTGGGGCTGTGAACATGCACATTTAATATGAAATCACATACTACCAATACTCGAAAACATAACACAGAACGCAATCATTTTGTCTGTTTGGTATATACTTCTCGCCTCAGAAATGCAAGTTAATAACTAGTAATACAATTGCCTTTGAAACAAAATGGTTCATATGGAAAACTCGCAACAGTATTAAACATGAAGGTATATATTGGGACAAAAAGTGTGTCATCCAGTCTATTAAAAGAAACGTTTATAATGAAATAAATTGGCAAAGTGATGATCAAATTATTGATATGTTTGAAACATATTTCGTACTATAACAAAATATATCCATATACCTTTCTTTTGGCATTTTAGTGGTAAAAGGTAGGCAAATGGTTAGATTTCGACTTTGCAACATTATTTACGTGTGGAGGTTGGGGAACAAGAAGAAGAACAAGAAGACGAGGATGAGGAAGAAGAAGAGGAGGAAGAAGAGTATGAAGAGGAGGAGGATGAAGAAGAGGAGGAAGAAAAAGAAGACGAGGAGGAGGCAGTAGAAGAAGAGGAGGAAGAAGAGGAGGAAGAATTAGAAGAAGAGGAGGAGGAAGAAGAGGAGGAGGAATAATAGGAGGAGGAGGATGAAGAAGCGGAGGAGGAAGAAGCAGAGGAGGAGGAAGAAGAGGAAGAAGAGGAGGAAGAAGAAGAAGATGAGGTAGAAGAAGAAGAAGAACAGGAACAACAACTATTGATTACGGTTAATTGCATCTCATAAAATTATCATATGTTTTATATTAATGATGTATTTATGTATAATTATGTACATGTATGTGAATAAAAGGGGTTTATTCCTCGAGAAAAATAATAATACTAGCGTCGCTTAAAAGAGATTATGCCTCGCGTAATCACCTTGGAGTTGACCTTGGACTGCTCCTCGTCACGCTCATTCTTAAACTGATATATTTCATTTGCCACCATAAGTTGACAGTTGTAATGTTTGTGTGTGTTTACGTTTATTTATCGTCGCTATCGGTTGCCCATATGAGCGACGCCTCCTGAAGAGATTAGTCATTTTAGATTTGTGGAGGATAGTGCAATGATACAGACAGAGACCCATTCCAGCGTCTCCTCTGGTTCTTTTACGTGACGGTGTACAGCACCAACACGAGACCTCGGTTTAAAGTTCCATCTGAAAGATTGTTAATTTTATTAGGGTCAGGCGGGGGGTCGAACCAATGTTTGTAAACTGCAGGGTGACAATGCTTCATACGCTGCTCGAACGAATTCAGCTTCGAAGAAACGAACTGCCCTATTCTCGTCAATAACGCACCGTTATCCTCCATAATATTAAAAAAACAACAATGACTCGTGCTAATTAAACTTAGGTCTACGCTCTGTGAAAGCGTACGGTAGAGTGACCATACTTTTTCAACACATTATTCATTACACATATACCACGCAAAGCACGTGCCCCTGCAAAACAGACGAATAATGTAATATTTGTCGTTTAAGTTTACGAATTAGACAACAATTGATTTCCCTTGGTTCATAAGCTCCGATAGGTTTCGGTAGTATTTGAAATTTAGAACATTTCGTGCGTGTATTTTAGCGTGTAAAGTACATTCAGCCTAGGGTTACAGACCAGTAATGACGTATAGAATTTTGATAAACCTGTTTTGCGAGTTTATAATGTCACACGAGGAAATCTTAGAACATCCAAATGACAATACACAAAGTGATATTAATGGAGCTTTGAAAGAAATTATGTCAGAATTAAAAGGACAAAAACGTGATTTAAATGCTTTACAAGCAGAGGTTCATGGAAATAAGCTTTCATCAGGTGATTAAAAAAAGCTGAAAACTGAAAAGGACATACGTTGGAAATACGAAGGAAACCGTCTTCAGTACGAGTTTCGTTCGGGTTTGGATGACGAGCAACGTAATTCCAAAGCAGAATCTCGAGCACTCGAGAAAAAGAAGCTCAAAGCCGCTTCTAAGAGGAAATCCAAGCCTGCTGTTGCGTACGGTTACTCTGATAGTGTTGGGACTTCTCGTGGTTTCGGCCCACAAACCTCGGTCGCTGGGAATTTCTATGGCGGAAGAATTCAGTCCTTGGAGGCTACCAACCGTTATCTGGAGCGACACGAGGTTCAGGCTCCTATGGCTACGGACCCTGCTTCACCTGTGGAGAAACGAACCATCTCCGGCGCGCCAGTGCCCTTACACCAGTAGAGACACTAAACCTGATCACCCCGCGAAGAAGTGAGAAAGTCCTAGTAACGGTGGAAAAACCCACGGGAAAACCAGATGACTTTAGAGATGAATATTTAACGAATTCTATTTTTAGACACGTCAATTTCGACCACGATCGATTTACAGATGATTATCTTGTTTATGAACAAGGTCAGAAAAATATTGTTGTTAAAAATAGATTGAGAGATCATTCTGACTTTTGGCATAGGATAGGTGCTTGTCAATTTATATTAGATACTATTCTCTATGGTTATAAAATTCCTTTTTACTCTCTACCTGGTAGTAGTGTTACAAAAAATAATATGTCTGCTTTAAAAGAAAGATCGTTTGTTATAGATGCCATCAACGATTTGTTAGACAGGAATTTGATAGAAAGATGTTCACATGTTCCTAAGGTGGTTAACCCATTGTGTGTCTCAATTCAAAGTAACTGTAAAAAGCGCTTGATTTTAGATTTGAGAACTGTTAATATGCATGTTTGGAAAAAGTCCATAAAATATGAAGATCTCAGGTTGGCGCTTTTGTATTTAGAACAGGATAGTTGGATGATTAAGTTTGATATCCATTCAGCTTATCATTTTCTAGATATATTCTATGAGCATACAGAGTTTTTAGGAATTTCTTTTCCAGATGAAAATTGTAATATTTCATATTATAAATGTTTGGTTTTGCCATTTGATTTAGGGGTTGCACCGTGTTTGTACACAAAGTTTACTCGACCGTTGATAGCTAAACGGCGTGGAGAAGGAAAAAATGTTATACTGTTTCTCGATGATGGATTTGGGACTGCAGGCAATTTCGATAGTATGGTTCAGTTGGCGTCAGATATAAAACGAGATTTGTTAGATTCGGGATTGATTCCGAAAATCGATAAATCGATTTGGGTCCCCGTGCAAGAACTTGAATGGTTAGGTGCTTTTCTTAGCATGAAGGAGTATACTATCTGCATCCCTCAGCGTAGGATAGATAAGGCTATGGGTACTCTTTATGATATTAAAAGTAAACCATGGGTTCCAGTTCGGACTGTAGCGAGTTTCATAGGTCAAATCATTTCTATGAGTATTGTGATCGGTCCTGTTTCACAGATTATGACCAGATATCTTAGCATTGATGTCTTACAAGCCAATACTTGGAGCTCCTACATTAAGTTGTCCCAGTCCAGTATGCAACAGTTATCATTTTGGGATACTACTCTAGTTTATCTGAATATTAAGAATCTTAGTTCTTCAGGGGTTTGTTCCAAGATTGTTTATAGTGATGCTTCAGGTACCGCTTATGGAGGTTATGAAGTCAATACTTTAAATGGGGTTTCACATGGTGTCTGGACATCAGAAGAGAGCGTTCGATCCTCTACTTGGAGAGAACTGTGTGCTGTATACAGAGTACTGAGATCTATGATCCATGGTTTAAGTAACCAAAGAGTTAAGTGGTTCACAGATAATACAGGTGTGTGCACCATTGTTCAGAAGGGTTCCATGAAAGTTGATTTACAAGATTTGGCTATGAAGATTTTCAATCTTACGTCTATATATTCCATTCATCTAGAGATTGAATGGTTACCCCGTAGTGAAAATTCAAAGGCAGACTATTTGTCTCGCATTATAGAGATAGATGACTGGGGTTTAGCTGTCGAACTCATAGGTATGATTCAAACTAGGTGGGGCATGTTGGATGTAGATTTTTTCGCCTCTGAACATAATGCTAAGTTACCTGTATTTTACTCCAGATTTTGGGGTTACATGTCTTCAGGTGTGGACGCATTTACCTATGATTGGGGTTCAGTGTTTGGCTTGTTTGTACCCCCTGTAATTCTTGTAGCGAGAGTGCTCAAGAAGTTGCAATGTTGTAGAGCACGTGGCGTACTTGTCGTCCCTGAATGGATATCCGCCAATTACTGGCCTTTGTTATGCAATGTGTATGGCTTTAGGCCGTCCGTGCATGATTGGATGTATTTACCTATTGATAAGAGGTTTTATACACCGTGCAAAAATGGTGCAGGCATTTTTGGCAATGAAAATTTAAAGTTTAATATGTTAACGTTGTACATTTCTTTTAAGATTTAATAATGTGCAAGTGTTTATTTTACTAGACTCGATACACTGATTTTGTATAAGATATTCAAAGTAAAGCTTATATTAAACATGTAATACGGATTTTATTTAAAATGATTTTATAGTGAAACATTCCGTTATTATATTACTCATAAGTTTGTTTAACACGATGAGACAACGAGCTGGTGTAACAGCATGATGTTGCGTGCACAATTTGTACGTGTTATGGCATGTATATCCATGCGTTATATCGAGTGTAACATAACTCGATGACAGTTCATTACATTTGTTGCAACGAGCTGGTGTAACATCATGTTGCGTGTACAGTTTGTACGTATTATACTGGAAGGAACCATTTATAGTATGAATGATATATCTTTTAGTAATGATGTTCTATACTATATACTAGTATACTAATTATGGTTTTCTCTATATTTATTTTTTCAGTGCTATGCTGATGAAATAGAAGAGTTGCCTAATGTCATGGTGGAGAAGATCTCCTTGCTGCCGGACCTACTCAAACATTCCAGAGCCGATAATACTTGTTCTGCTTATAGTAACGGTTGTAAACGTTGGAATAATTGGGCTTTGAGTAATGGACTCAATAGTAAGGAAGCCTTGCCCGCCAAGGCATTTCATGTAGCCTTATATTTGGCTTCGTTAGTGCAAACTGCAAACACACCTAGTCCCATTATTAATGCTTTTTACAGTATCAAATGGTATCATGATCTTTTTGATTTCACTCCTCCCACGAACTCTAATATAGTTAGAAACATTTTGGAAGCTGCTAAACGTAAGCTAGCTAGACCTGTTTTTAAAAAAGAGCCAGCAACGTTAGATTTGTTAATGAAGGTTTATAATTCTTTATATATAGAAAAGAATATTAAGAATCAGAGAACTATATGTGCTTTTCTGTTATCTTATGCCGGTTTTCTGAGGAGTGAAGAACTGTTGAAATTACGGAGATGTGACTTTATTTTCAATTCAATGTACATGAGTGTGTTTATCGAGTCGAGTAAAACGGACAAGTACCATGATGGAGCATGGATACTTATTGCTAAAACAGGAACTGTATTGTGCCCAGTTCAGAATCTTGAGAAATATTTTATGTGGGCGAATATTGATTGTGATTCAGATACCTATATTTTCTGTCATTTAACAGCCACTAAATTATGCTACAAGATTAGAAATGATGGTAAACATTTGGCATATAGTAATTTGAGGACCATATTTTTGGACGCCTTAAGACCACATGTTAAAGATGTAAGTTTCTATTGCCTACATTCATTAAGGAGTGCTGGTGCAACGTCTGCAGCAAATATCGGTGTTCCTGATAGACTGTTCAAATGCCATGGGCGTTGGCGAAGTGAAAATGCCAAAGATGGCTATATATATATAGACTCAGTGGAAGTAAGATTGAACGTTTCTCAGTCTTTAGGCTTATAGATGAAGTGTTTTGTCTGAATGATTATTATTCAGCTAACGTGAATTATTTTAGAGCCCAACATAGCCCGTTCTTTTAATTTCAGACGGTCTGTTGGTACCCACAATGCTTATACCAAAAATAGTTTGGAGTTTGTATTCCTCTTTCCGAAGTTGGGAACATGTGTGTGTTGGTGGTGAATGTTGTAATAGCATCGTGTTGTAGTTTGATGCTATTGTAACATTCATTCGCAACGTAACACATGTTCTTGAGCTATCGGAGGTGTTGGGCATAAGGGAAATGTATTTTTTGTCGTTTAAGTTTACGAATTAGACAAAAATTGATTTCCCTTGGTTCATAAGCTCCGATAGGTGTCGCTAGTATTTGAAATTTAGAAAATTTCGTGCGTGTATTTTAGGGTGTAAAGTACATTCAGCCTAGGGTTACAGACCGGTAACGACGTATAGAAATTTTAAGTTTCTGGCTCTAAAGTTTGTTTCATTTATAGTAAATATGGAAATTTAATTGTCCATATTCCATAATGTATAATGGCATAGTGGTCATTATTATAAGGTTTAATACATTAGTGTTATGAAACACTAAAGTCAATGTTAAGTACATTGAGTTATTGAATTTTATAAATATGAGGGTTGTCTATATTTATGATGTTTTGCATTGCATAAATGTATTGATCGATATGAAAGTTGGAAAATGAATAAACAGACGGTATGTTGGTACCCACAAGGCTTATACTAAAAAATAGTTTGGAGTTTGTATTTCTCTTTCCGAAGTTGGGAACATGTGTGTGTTGGTGGTGAATGTTGTAATAGTATCGTGTTGTAGCTTGGTGCTATTGTAACATTCACTCGCAACGTAACACATGCTATTGAGCTATCGGAGGTGTTGGGCATAAGGGAATATAGGATATAAGACGAAAACGATCCAATATGTAAAATATTGTACTGTGTGAGGCGCGTAGTGCCGAAGACAGTAACAATATTTAGTTTAAACAATATTTTATTTCAATGAATATACATAGTATAATGATCACAATAAGAAAATACATGTAGGATTGAGGAGAAAGCAACTTGCTTATATGGCTACCTCATAACAATATTTGACATATTGGATCCGTTTGAGGCTTATATCTTACTTAAAACAAACACTTATATAACACGATCCTGCTAATTAAAATTGTTAATTTCGTACGCTGGTCTATTAACAGCAGTCCAATATTAATAATAATGGACTGCAAGTACAAAGGTATGACGTCACGACAGTGTTTTAATACTACCGAAACGCGTGAACATATGTTATATTATGTAGCGTCACTATAATTGTAGCAACCAACATAGAACCTGACCAGCACACAGCGTCACATACTGTAAATATGTATTAATAATTATGTGGAGTGCATGTCATCAATGTTGCGCCGACCTGGCTTTCGAATGTTATGGCGACATATGATGTTAATCTTGTATGCATAACGTTAAGCGCTGATTTCTTTGGTTGAGCTAGTCAATACTGCTGGCAGAGTTCAATTCTGGATCCCGTCAGTATATGCTTGGAGGTCGCTAAATCGGAGATGTGAGTTTTCTCTGGGCACTCCACGACTGACCTGGCTCTATGCTGTTTGCTACACGTCTAGGGCCACCGCACTACCTATACTTGGACAACGCCTTTTATGATACAGGTTACTACGAGTTATAGACGTCGGTGCATTCGTCTTTGAATCCAAGAGTGGCTCCCTATGCTGCATGATTCGATCCAGCACAGAACACGACATCATAGACCGCTACAGAGGTTGATAACCTGATCGATTCTTTTCGATAGTGCCACGATCATTTTAACGGACCCATTTCCAATCAGATCCAAGCGGTCTTGACCACCCTGTAGACGTGGGTTCGATCCCGATCATTATGTCTAGTAATCGATATTGTTATTGGGATAAAGGTGGCCCCTTCCAGACACGGTCACATACAGACAACAGGGTGCAGTATCGACGTTTAGATTTCTAGAGTGAATATCAGGCTACCTGTCCATGTACTCTCCCATGTTCTAGATGGTCCCTAGAGGTTGTTTGTCGAGAGTTAATGCTGTGTAATACTTACAATACATTGACGGTAATGTGAACGTAACATAATGCAACACCAGTATTGTGCTTAACGTCACACTACTTAATATTGAGATTGAAGTAATCTATTCTGGGGTTACATTGCTAAATAATATTTCTAAATAAATTAAACCAACTACTCACCCATTTGGTGGCTCAGTAGGTCAACACACTGCTTACTTGAGCTAGTCACCAACCCGTCTTAAAATAATATACTAGACAACACAATAACAGCATACACGTCTTATTCTCAAATTCACCCAACACCAACCAGCCCGTAATTTAAAACCAGCACACAGTCTGTATATATATATATATATATATAGAGAGAGAGAGTAAGATGTATATCCGTTTGTTAAATCAATTTATATATCCACAGTAATCAAGATCAGTATTCTTTGTAAATATTCCTGATAAAGGTGGTGATAACTATCTATGATAACAATATGCCATCCAGTCTATTAAAACAAACGTTTATAATCAAATCAAATTGCATTATTGATATGTTTGTAACATATGTCGTACTCTAACAAAATATATCCATATACCTTTCTTTTGGTATTTTAGGTAGGCAAATGAAATGAGATACTAAGGATATTCAGGCATCCTTCACAATACATCGCATTCGATTTCGACGTAATGCAATAGTAGTTACGTGTGGAGGTTCGGGAAGAAGAAGACGAAGAAGAACCATGTTTAGGTTATGTTTATGTTAATGATCACATGTATTTATGTATAATTATGTACTTGTATGTGATCAATGAAGCTATAATTGCCAACAACAATTTTTTGAAATAGGCCATGCTATGTAGGCCATGCTATGTAGGATTTACGCCGAGCATAGGTTCCACAACTCTAATAACATACTGGCATCGGAATGTAATGATGTGTGACGGGAACAAATATATTTATTAAAACACCCCACCCACCACAGTAAACATTACTTACTATATATGACCAGGGCAAACAAAGTGTGTCTTGTGCCTGTGGTCCTGGCTACATAATATAATAATATATAAGCGTATAATGATATAGTAATCTACAAAACAAACCTATTGTGCAAAATAAAAGCAACGGACATTGCTAATACGCAGCAATAGTTGTTCTGCGACCGTGAGTCATCCATTGCTGCTTGCAGACATTTGGGGAAGTGGGTCACCCCACAAAGTCAGAAAATATGAACATAACAGAAATATTTCATACATCAACGGCATACTTGTAAGACAGACTCCATTGTTTTCACACGCATTGCCGAAAAACATTGCAACTCTTGAAAGTGTTCGTTCTAAAATGTTAATGGCAGGTGTATAATGATGTATATGTATATACATGTATGTGATTACTGCGTAGTGATTTTTATTGCATACAAAGATCAACACCAAATATATTTTTCCAAGTACAAACCATTAATATTTCACCCCATGAATTGATGTTCCTACAATTAACGGACTATTATAAATAAACAAATATAACAAAAGTATATGGAACTATTTGATTGTAGTAATTGCATTTGTGAGGTCAGTCGACTCTATTACACAGATGGGGCAGATGGGTTTTAATCTGCATTTACAGACACTTATATTATACATAAATAAAGTTATATCATTTTAATAACATATCAATACCAGAAGAACGACATACTAAGTTAATAATATGACACGAAATAAATAGAGCATGTTTGACATATATATCCCTAATTGTTGGGTAAATCCATTTTTACCCGATTTTAATTATACAAATATAATAGTTATATCGTATGAAAAATATGGCCACAGCAAATCACTATATCAATATATCTAATTAATTATGTAACAGTAAAGATATTCAGCAAAAATATATTTCTAAAGATATCAAATTTAATTGCGACATGAAATGGGACCAGTCTTTCGATCGACACTTCAACCTGGGTAATATATGGCGTTCCTTAGATAAACCCAAATCATCTTAACACAATTTCAGTTTCAGTTCCTACACAAGGTTATATTTACCGAGCACAAACTGAATTTAGCCGGATTTTCAAATGTTTTTGTAAAGTTTGCAAGACTGAACGCATAACACCCCGTCACTTGTTCTGGGGTTGTGAACACGCACATTTCATATGGAATCACATACTACCAATACTGGAAAACATATCAATGAATGAATTGCAGAACGCAATCAGTTTGTCTGTTTGGTATATACTTCTCGCCTCAGAAATGCAAGTTAATAACTAGTAATACAATTGCCTTTAAAACAAAATGGTTCATATGGAAAACTCGCAACAGTATTAAACATGAAGGTATATATTGGGACAAAAAGTGTGTCATCCAGTCTATTAAAAGAAACGTTTATAATGAAATAAATTGGCAAAGTGATGATCAAATTATTGATATGTTTGAAACATATTTCGTACTATAACAAAATATATCCATATACCTTTCTTTTGGCATTTTAGTGGTTCGATTTCGACGCAGTGCAATATTATTTACGTGTGGAGGTTGGGGAACAAGAATAAGAACAAGAAGACGAGGATGAGGAAGAAGAAGAGGAGGAGGGAAAAAAGAAGAAGAAGAGGAGGAAGAAGAAGAAGAGGAAGAAGAAGAAGAGGAGGAAGAAGAAGAGGAGGAAGAAGAAGAGGAGGAGGAAGAAGAGGAGGAAGAAGAAGAAAAAGAAGAAGAAGAAGAAGAAGAAAAAGAAGAAGAAGAAAAAGAAGAAGAAGAAGAACAACAACAGGAACAACAACTATTGATTACGGTTAATTGCATCTCATAAAATTATCATATGTTTTATGTTAATGATCACATGTATTTATGTATAATTATGTACTTAATAATAGGGGTTTTATCCTCGAGAAAAAAAATAATACTAGCGTCGCTTAAAAGAGATTCTGCCTCGCGTAAACTGCTTAACACCTTGGAGTTGACATTGGACTGCTCCTCCTCACCCTCATTCTTAAACTGACATTTTTCATTTGCCACCATACTTTGACAGTGTGTGTGTTTTACGTTTATTTATTTTAGTCATTTTAGATTTTTGCTAGTAGGATAGTATTTCTTCAAATATCAAACAGATCCAATATGTAAAATATTGGTACTGTCTTCGGCGATACGCGCCTCACACAGTCCACTATTTTACATATTGGATCGTTTTCGTATCATATACATATTAATCATTCTCGTTGGCGCGGATGAAAGCGTATATGTGGTCATTCATGTGGGAGGAAACCGGCATACCCAGAAAACCCCACATGTCCGATCTGGCGACCACCATACTATCTCACATACTTCCGGTTCCGAGGATCGAACCCGGGTTGCATTGTTGAGAAGCGAGCGCGCTAACCACTGCGCTAATCGGACAGCCATCCATTTATTGTTGGAGAGCATCTATCTGGCACAACGTTATACATGATGTAATTTCTTATTCCATACACTATGTTTGAACATCACTTCATACGTCAGCCACTCTCTTGCATACATAATATTATTATGATTTCCACACGCTAACAGGCTGCTCGCAACGTTCTGACACTGACCGCTACCATGAAGTTTATTTTGAAATCCCAAATTTCTAAAATGTTCACAAAAAAACCATCCGTTGGAATACAGCGATTTTGATTTGACTCGCCCAGAACTATTTTTGGATAAACAGCTATTTTCTAAAAGAAAAACCCTGGAAATATGTGCCCGTTTGTCAACGTCAAATGAAATGCTGGGCCTCATCACAGCTAGCCTGTAACGTATCAATAAACATCTTACAATCCTTACAATTTTGCTTGCACTTCAAAATTCAGAAATAAAATTTGATGTTTTCTGCACGAACTCGTCTAGTAGAATGAACATTTCAATACTTTTAAAATTTAACACACACATACCAAAAAAACCAGGTGCGAGAACTGACCAATTCAACAACTCTACGGAATACGTTCCACGGAAAGACATGCTTCGAAACGTGTGAACTGTATAATATCATGTTACGATGACTGGATTATGACAATTCAGTGATAAGTTTAAACGATATCTAGTTAATAAATAAAACTACTACAAGGGCGTAGCAAGAACGACAGCTTGTTGTGAAGGCGTGTTAGTTGATGTTTGAGGATCAATTCCTTCGGCCTCAACATACTTTAACCACGCCCAATATAGTTCAAACAAGTAACCCGCGATCTTGTCTTAAATCTATGTACATGTTCAAATGTATCTGTTTTTGTAAACTCGCTACTATGCATTTTTTCAACACTTGCATACAACAACTAATAGCATGTCCACTCAAATCGACATCGTTCAAAGTAGTTAACAAATTCGCGTCTGCCAATAAAATAGATATTGTTAAGTTTGTCATTCAGCGGATAATAATTTTGTTCATGGTATAGGCGACGAGTAATAATACTGAATGCTGATTGGTCAAATCGATGGCATCTACCATCGCTCGGATCGTAAAAATCGCAGTTAAGCCTTTCGTTGCCAACTGGAGCAATGCATGCTTCGTTCAAAGCGCATGATGCCCACGTATTTACAACAACTTTAGTTATATTATCAAAATGAAACAGAGCTTTAGTAGCCTGAATTTCCCCAAACGATCTAAATGTACATACATCTTCTCCCAAGTAGTTAAATGTGCGGATATATGTATGTTGTGCAACACTCATTAGTCCAGGCTGGCTTTTGTGGGCAAAGAACAGTAAGCTATTCTTTTTGGCGTAGTCGAAGGCGTCTTTCAGCTTTGGTGTAAGGAATTTTACAGATATGTCTGTCCACCAAACGAAGCCAAATTCCATGAGTGTCATCTGTGATCAATGTAAACACATACGAGGTACTGATACATTTCAGTTGAACTACCTAATACTGCAGTAATGGCGACACCAATCACAACATTGAACATATAAATGTTCTGAACACAAAGGTATGTAGCGTGGTTTCTAAGTTAGTATTGATGGTGACACCAATCACAACATTAAACATATAAATGTTCTGAACACAAAGGTATGTAGCGCGGTTTCTAAGTTAGTATTGATGGCGACACCAAACTAACATTGAACACATAAATGTTCTGAATACAAATTTATGTAGCGCGGTTTCTAAGTAAGTATTGATGTTAACACCAATCACAACACTGAACATATAAATGTTCTGAACACAAAGGTATGTAGCGCTGTTTCTGAGTAAGTATTGATGTTAACACCAATCACAACATTGAACATATAAATGTTCTGAACACAAAGGTATGTAGCGCGGTTTCTAAGTTAGTATTGATGTTAACACCAAACTAACACTGAACATATAAATGTTCTGAATACAAATGTATGTAGCGCGGTTTCTAAGTTAGTATTGATGGCGACACCAAACTAACATTGAACATATAAATGTTCTGAATACAAATGTATGTAGCGTTGTTTCTAAGTTAGTGTTGATGTTAACACCAAACTAACACTGAACATATAAATGTTCTGAATACAAATGTATGTAGCGCGGTTTCTAAGTTAGTATTGATGGCGACACCAAACTAACATTGAACATATAAATGTTCTGAATACAAATGTATGTAGCGTTGTTTCTAAGTTAGTGTTGATGTTAACACCAAACTAACATTGAACATATAAATGTTCTGAATACCAATGTATGTAGCGTTTTTCTAAGTTAGTATTGATGTTAACACCAAACTAACAGTAAACATATAAATGTTTTGAACACAAATGTATGTAGCGCGGTTTCTGGGTTAGTATTGATGTTAACACCAAGCTAACATTGAACATATAAATGTTCTGAATACAAAGGTATGTATCGCGGTTTCTAAGTTAGTATTGATGGCGACACCAAACTAACATTGAACATATAAATGTTCTGAATACAAATGTATGTAGCGTTGTTTCTAAGTTAGTGTTGATGTTAACACCAAACTAACATTGAACATATAAATGTTCTGAATACAAATGTATGTAGCGCGGTTTCTGGGTTAGTATTGATGTTAACACCAAACTAACATTGAACATATAAATGTTCTGAACACAAATGTATGTAGCGCGGTTTCTAAGTTAGTACTGATGGTGACACCAAACTAACATTGAAATAAGAAAGTAATCTGAATAAAGAGACTCAGTAGTTAGTTTATACAAATTTATTTTAGGTTCATTGCGAAACAAGTTCTTACAACTTATATTAATCACTCTCGAGACCTCATTCCTGATGGAATACATCGCCAAGATGGAGATAGAAGCGGCATAGCGGAATTTAAACGCCTTGCCAAAGGGGACAATCGTAACGGGTCGAGCAGAGCTTGAACTCGTTTTTTGGAAAACACCAATGACATGTCATTAATATAAAATCAAGAATAAAGGTGGGCCTAATATTGAGCCCTGTAGGACTCCACAATTAACAGTTTGAAAAGTTTCTGACATTTGTATTGACCTAGATCTCGGTCAAAGAACCATCAGCATTACAACTATAGACACTTTGCTATTTTAAATATACAAATTACATTTTGATAAAAATATAAAGTGACTAATCGAATCAATGGCTATTAGGAGAACAAACTGCCACATTAAAATTATCATAGCCTAGATATGGTATTGTGAAACGGAGAATATATGACGCCACAAACATCACGATTTCCGCAATAATTCACCATTTTGTTTTATTTCGAATTGGTATATATCTTACCCAGTGTCCGACTACTTCTAGTGGTAGCGCGTTCGCTTCGGGTGCGAAATGTTTGGAGTTCAAGCCCTGCTCGACCTGTTACGATTGACCCCTTTGGCAAGGCATTTAATTTCCACGTTGCCGCTTCTCTCTCCCTCGTGGCGATGGATTCCATCAGGAATGAGGTCCCGAGATTAATAGAAGTTGTAAGAACTTGTTTAGCAATCGAGCTCAAATAAATGTGTATAAACTCGGTTTAAGGTCCCAACTTAAAGACTGTTGTACGATCCCAGGATTACCAGTCCAACCTTTTAACCACTGGACAACAGACCCGTCTGTTTAGTATGTACTATACGACTATGCTATTATATATAAATATAAATACGTCAATTACCTGGACGACAATCGGCTTAACTGCGTATGTTTTAAGGTCCCGGACATGTGGTGGGAAATCTTCGAATGGAAATCTCCTGATTTCACATCGGCACTTCTTGCGTAGCTGTCAGTATAGCACAAAACATTAGATAAACAGTTGTGTAACTTTCAATGCAGCACAAAACATTAAATAAACAGTTGCGTAACTTTCAATGCTACACAAAACATTAGATAAACAGTTGCGTAACTTTCAATATAGCACAACACATTAGATAAACAGTTGTATAACTTTCAATGCAGCACAAAACATTAAATAAACAGTTGCGTAACTTTCAATGCAGCACAAAACATTAGATAAACAGTTGTATAACTTTCAATATAGCACAACACATTAGATAAACAGTTGTATAACTTTCAATGCAGCACAAAACATTACATAAATATTAACTGCATACAGCACATAGCGTCTCATGAATGACTTGGGTGCCTCAGTTTTGTTTAATCATATTGTATTGCTCGATTCGTTTTACACAATGACTCATATATAATATATAGGCATGTGAATTACAACACATGATACATTAAAGAAAGGTAAACGGGTCGGGCCACATGTCCTAGCAACATGGTTAGCTTTTCTGTAATGTACATAATTATGCTACCTACCATTTTTGATGTTGCTCATATAGTAATAGTTGAAATGAATACAAATACATTCTTTATTTTTTTATTATTTTGTTTCTGAAATTGGGGAAAGCACTCCACAAACCAGTTTTGTATATACATGGAATGCAATATATTACGTTTTTCGATATTAATAATATAACATGTCACTGTTTAATTAACTGCATTTCTTGTATGTACAGAAAAATAAATAAACGGGATGACCCAAAATTGGGCATCAAAAAAAAAAAAAAAAAAAAAAAAAAACATTAATTATTGCCATGCCCTGATTCAGTGTAGTCATGCCCAGTTATGTTACGTTACGATTGTGACTCTCTCTCTCGGTTGAAAGAAATGAATATTAGCTTCATTGCGAAACATGTTACGGCTTACTTTATTCTAATTGCGATTTCGAGAGCGATTAGGCTAATGTTGTAAAAACTTGTTTCGAAATCGAGCTAAAATAAATCAGTATTCACTAATTATCGTTATGTATTTACTTAGAACGTGCTGCACACATATTCTAAGGAAAGCATGTGTGCCTTTGAGAGCCTAATGTCTCGCAATCGTTGTAAAATAAATACAGTCAAACCTGTCTTAAGCAGCCAGTCAAGGGAATTACAGAAAGCGGCTTCTTAGCATAGGTGGCTGGTTAATAGAGGGCAAACGTACAATAAAACAGCACATTGGGAATCTGGAAACTGGCTGCTTAATACAAGTTGGTAGCTGATTAGGTGTGACCACTAACACAGGTGTGACTGTACAAAACATGCAAAATTATGCTCACCACTTGCAACTGCCGTGACGATAGCCCAAGATCGTACACGATAATACGACCTTTCCCTTTGTATTGTTTCGACTTGAGTACATTGTGCAAAGTCAGAAACATGCCTTGACAAAAAGGATAGTAAGCATAGTCCATTGCAGTGACGAATACCGGAAATGACGTCATTGTGTCTGGTACAGTTTTGTTCCCTCCAATTTTCCATAGATATTGCTCTGCAATTCCCTTTGGGTAATTTTCTAATACTTTCAAATTTTCATCAAATGTTGGTTTGAATGGTTCATGGCACATATCGGAAAGCCCTAGAATATAAAACCGGAAGCTATCGTTTATTTTTTGTAGCAATTTATAATAAAAGAACCACTAATTTGTGCCATTAAATTAAGCACGATATTCGTATTTATAAACACAGCACTAAGTTCTGAAGTTGATTCACCGACTGGTAGTGATACTTTTGTTTTTAATTGTTTTTATCGTCGCTACTGGTTGCATATTTGAACGGACAGTTTACCTAACAGCTCCTTTCCTGGGCAGACACTATCTTTACTGGGCATGCTCCAGTGGTTAAACAGTACTTGGAGCACCAACCTCCGTAAGAAACTGCCAGCTATATAAAGAGACACGGTCTAAGCGGGAATCGAACCCGCGATCAGCAGTGATGATTGGCTACAGTGGTATACAGTCAGCGACCCATAGGCCAACAGTCAATATTATTTGATATTTGCCCCGCAAATGTTTAACATAATATTTGCTTCCTGTGTGAATCATTAAAACGCTCATTGAGATATTGTTAAAAACAAAGCGTTTATCTTAATAAGTAGACGCTTATTGAAATACATACATAAAAGCTTCTAGATACTTACAGATTATATAAATAGATTTACTGAGACAAATCTAATCTCTTCAAATACCTGTACATGGGTCCGGTATAATAAAATAAATATTGCATACCTGGGTGGGCAATATGAAACATATAACCCATCGAAACATGACTATTAACCTCGTCGAACGCGAGCACCACCTGTGCTTTCAATGTTCATTCGGGGAAATATAATTGAATTTCGATCATTCACTGAAAGAAACAAATATCAACTTATTATCGATCTATGTCGTGTACCTACTTTTTGCATTGTCATTGATTTCATACATGGCTTTTGGAATAGATGTACTCTGCAACGATATATCTGAAAGAGAAACAAGCCTTTACATTCCTACGATTTGGCTCAAATATATATACCATTTGGCAGGCCCGTAGCCACACTGAGACACACCGAGCCAGCCTCGGTTAAAGTGTTCAAAGCAAAACAAAATGAAAAATTAAATAAAGAAACTGCCAAAATATCCCTTTGCTGTATAAGTAATTTAGCGCAGCTAAACCGATTTGGGATGCAACCCTGAAGAGATTGGGTTTGGACATGGAGGAGCGCACGTTCCCGGTACGGGATAGTGCAGCTACAGATTTTATCAGCTACCATTTTATTCCCGGACGAGAAAGACGCGCACTGAAATATTCAGCGTTTGTTGACTTCGTGTTAGAGACCGGGAGTTCGCGCCCAGCTGTAGACGATACACTTGTTACCATAGGAAATACATTGCCCCTTCTCTCTCCCTCATTGTGATGTGCCCCACCAGGAATGAGGTCTCGAAAGCGATTAATATAATGTTGCCAAAAAATTGTTTCGTAATCGAACTAAAATAAATTTGTATAAGCTCGATTGAGAATATGTTGGTACGACTTGGTGCAACTTGGAATTCAATATCTCACAGACTGTAATCTATCGTAGGTCTTGTGGGGCTAAAATTCACAACATGAATCGTATCATTTACTTAACGAATGAATTGCGAGTTAATAGTTTCCACTGGTGTATGAACTACATTGGGTGTGCTTAATGTACCCAATGCATCCACAGTAACTTTAAACACACCCAATGTAGTTCATACCACAAATGGTGATGATGATGATTGAGCTGATTTACCCTAGCCTCCGGCGAACCAAATGGAAATTATTAACTATTACTTATATTTATATTAAGTATTCTTTTTAATGAGACTAAGACAAAATGATCACACTTCCAATTCAAAGGTATTTGGTCCAATTTACGACCTTGGAACAACGAAAACTGTAAGACACGCCCTTTGTCGCGACGAACGCTGCCTAGCACTGTGAATGCGCATGCCCGTAGCATCGTGCATATCATTAGTTGGAAACCCGCATACGAAATTGTATGCAATCAGGGCAGACGGATCTGTAGTCCATGGTTAACACGTTGGACTGCGAATCTAGGGATCGCAGGTTCGATCCCTAGTCTGACTCTAATACAATTAACAGTCTTTCAGTTGGGACTTTAAACCGAGGTCTCGTGTCGGTGCTTTACACCGCGTACGTAAAAGAACATGGGGATACTCTGGAATGGGTCTCTCTCTGTATCATTGCACTATCCTCCAAAAATCTAAAATGAACACTCTCTTCATGCGGCGACGCTCATATGGGCAACCGGTAGCGACGTAAACCACACACACATACGTTCATCGAAGGAAATGCAATGGCGAGGTAAACACACGTATACAGAATACATATGAGAATAATGATGTTACCATTAAATGTGCTTGTATAGAGAAGGGCACTGCCTGCCAGGAATGTAGCGGAGACGACAACTGCAATCAGCCCTGCCAGATCTAACGAAAATGACGACATTATGTTATTGTCCTGTCGTACAATAATGTAGTGGTTTCCTTCATTAATACAATACATGGACATTATGCACGTGAACTAAATTGTTGGTCAAATATTTATTTATTGGCAAAGACATATACATGTCCATCAGTACAATTGTCACAAACATCCACGTTTATTACATGCTTTCTCACCTTTAATAGTAACTTGACGCAATCAATGGCATGCCTTAATTATACATCTGGAACAAATCACGGTCTTTCCATGCGTAAATCAAGTATAAGTTGTAAAGTAATATCACTGTCCCCGTCAACAAAATGTTTATCTATGAGAAATTAATCAATTAGATGAATATATTGTTAACAAAACCTAATATGTATATTTGTTGCAACCCGTTTGTATATGTCCACTTTTGTTTTAGATGTACTTTTGCTGTTACCCATGTTCATGTTTTTCGTTATAAAATTGTATTGTCTGTTGTTACGTAATAAAAGAATTGAATTGAATTGAAATCGCCAAGAAACATATTTGGTGGTTATAAACAAAGTGTAGAGAAAAGCATGATGTGAATAAGGTATGAGTGTAAATGACAATTATTATTATTCAAAACTATATATCTAACTCCATTTTGCAATGTCATGTTATTCAATAAAGTAAATCACATTTACTAATTAGTGTCGTTTCTTTTATTTGTTTGTTATATTTCGGGTTTTACGCCTGCATCAGCACCATTTTTGGGCTATATCGCCGGCGGGCAGTTTACCTAACAACACCTTTCATGGGCAGGCTCCAGTGGTTAACCAGTACTTGGGAGTAGTAAGTGCGTCTCTTTGGTTGTAAACAAACGGGCGCCATTTTGAATTATATTTATAGTAACTCATTTGCATATAAGGTAATATAAAGTAGTTCACGTTTATTTTTAGCATACGCGTCACTATAGAGCCACCTCCTTATTGATGACGTATGTGTATCGCGCAACTACTGAGCTCGGTGTTCATGTACGAAGGCGTACATCTACGTAACGTTCGGTGTCCATCTCGGATGATCTAGTGACAGTAACATATTTGTATATAAGTCTCTACGCGAGAGCGGCGGCCATTTTGGATGACATTATAGGTTATTTTTAACGACCATGACGTAAACCAAAAATAATCGCCAATGACACAAATCTTTAAATACGTTCGTTCCGTCTCGAGACACGTGAACGAACCGCTCTGTAAATAGCAATCGCGTACGTTTCTATAAATATCGACTAATTGGAACGAACCGATCCATAAATAACAATTACGAACGCTTCTATAAATATCGACCGATTAGAACGGACTTAGGCCTCAAACGTTTCATAAACTTCACGAACTTCAACCATTCAGTCAACGAATATACGGGTACGTTCATTATATTATTCAAACTTGGCGTACGTTTTTATTGCATAAGAAATCCTAATTATACGCTATATACAAACTTAACCTATGTACTTTAGTGAAAATGAATAATATATATCTTACCTCGTTACGTATAATTCCATAAAAACGCAATAAATTATTAATAATCCATAATGTACGTTTTAGAGGGGCATGTCACCCCCGCTAGACAACGAATTGCCCTAGCGTATATGAAACACGAATAAAGTACACGTATTTTATCGTATAGAGTGATACAACGATTAATATAAATGTCTAATCGTTAATACGTGGTGTTCAAATTATAACGCCCGTTAACACAATTAACTGAATCCAAGTGGTATGAGGTATGCCTGTCAGGCCTCCTGTATGTTTGTCCGTTGTGCCGCCCGTCTGCGCGACCGTATGTCTGGTGGCAATCGAGGTTTGTCATATAAATACCGCATATATTCCCGAATAAGTCCTATCGTTCCGTATGACGCATCCAAAACATAGTTGTCTGAAAATGACTCGTATAAACTGCTCGTATATAATTGATAGTACACGCGCGGCGCTACATATCTCGAAAATCCCTGTGTAATTAGTGCCATATCTAAATATCTTTGAATACTTGGAAGATTATACACAATCCAGAGGAACTTCGCGCTAACTATAGGAATTTGATAATATTATTAACCTAATATTTTATGTCTCAAATAATCTTAAGAATTTATCTAGGAATGCAAGAGAAATGTTTAATCATCGTGAACACAGCATGTATCGATTTCTGACGCATGTAATTCTAAATAGCTCGTGTTGTTAAATATGTCCCAAATGCACCGTACAATCTAAAGGTAAGACGGGTAATTAATTTCGAATTACTACAAATCGACGCGGAAATCCGTAAATGTAATTAAAAAAATGTTAAACGTCAATTATATTCAATGATTGTAAAAAAGTGGGAATTGACCGGTTTTGACCCTAGAAATCGATTCAGAACGTATCAATTAGTAGAATTTGATATTAAACGCCAGTAATATCGATGAATTATGGCATATTCATTTTTATATTAAATAAAATTGACACGAGAGATATTACAACAAATTAGTTATTAACTTAACAGATAGTCAAATATCGCTATAGGCTAAACTTTTCTCGAAGAAAGGAATTAGTTGATTTCGAAAAACAAAATGGCCTACGAATCTGACGTTATCAATTTTTCGACTCGGCATTAGAGCGTAGACATCTATAATTCGACGTAGCTCGGCGAGACCGATCCAACGATATATTTCCTTTATTTATACGGCAAGTAGTTTTCGAGATATCGAGGTTTAAAGATTTTATATATCCTTAAAGTCCCAAATATGAAAATGAAAAATATTTAAACGTAAGTAACGTAACTATACGTTAGTTCTAATATACGCGTATCGTCGTCACGAGTCCGACGCTACCCTTCATTTTGATATATCATTATTCTATATATCTATAATACTAATTATGTCCCTTTAATCGTAAATAAGTTTGACGAAAAATGAACTTTCCAGGAAACTGGCCGTGTTTGGTATCGTTGGAAAGATCTCGAAGAGACATTGAAGAATCCGCGACTTAATTAATGGTCTGACCTCATACCGGAAGTAGTGATACGAAAAACCGGAAGTACCGATACAAATTCGTTATATAAGCTTTATTATAGATCCTATCTATCCGGGGGTTTCGATAATCGTATTAAATGATTATACGTTCCGCACCTACGATTTTCAAAATGGAGGATAAAAATGGCGGGAAAACACTATCTCGCTTATTAATGGTCCATTCGACTCGGGGTGTGTTGCTCCATTTATGTCCGTATCTACCCTTAATTCTAATTACGTAGCTAATGTCCGTACACAATTACCTCCCTCTACACATTCTCATTATACCGATAAAATGATTTTATTTATGGATTTCCGCGTCGATTTGTTGTAATTCGAAATTAATTACCCGTCTTACCTTTAGTTATATTTTTATTTATTATATGTTATATTTCGGGTTTTACGCCTGCATCAGCACCATTTTGGGCTATATCGCCGGCGGGCAGTTTACTTAACAACACCTTTCCTAGGCAGGCTCCAGCGGTTAACCAGTACTTGGGTGCACCAACCTCCGTAAGAAACTGCCAACTTTTTCATATAAATGAGACACGGCCTGAGCGGGGCTCGAACCCGTGACCATCAGTGATGATAGGTTACAGTGGTATACAAGTCAGCGACCTTAACCACTCGACCACGGAGGCGGACGTCTTACCTTTAGATTGTACCAACGGTGCATTTGGGATATATTTAATAACACGAGCTATTTAGAATTACATGCGTCAGAAATCGATACATGCTGTGTTCACGATGATTAAACATTTCTCTTGCATTCCTAGATAAATTCTTAAGATTATTTGAAACATAAAATATTAGGTTAATAATATTATCAAATTCCTATAGTTAGCGCGAAGTTTCTCTGGATTGTGTATAATCTTCCAAGTATTCAAAGATATTTAGATATGGCACTAATTACACAGGGATTTTCGAGATATGTAGCTATCAATTATATACGAGCAGTTGAACGATAGGACTTATTCGGGAATAAATGCGGTATTTATATGACAAACCTCGATTGCCACCAGACATACGTTCGCGCAGACGGGCGGCCCAACGGACAAACATACAGGAGGCCTGACAGGCATACCTCATACCACTTGGATTCAGTTAATTGTGTTAACGGGCGTTATAATTTTAACACCACGTATTAACGATTAGACATTTATATTAATCGTTGTATCACTCTATACGATAAAATACGTGTACTTTATTCGTGTTTCATATACGCTAGGGCAATTCGTTGTCTAGCGGGGGTGACATGCCCCTCTAAAACGTACATTATGGATTATTAATAATTTATTGCGTTTTTATGGAATTATACGTAACGAGGTAAGATATATATTATTCATTTTCGCTAGAGTACATAGGTTAAGTTTGTATATAGCGTATAATTAGGATTTCTTATGCAATTAAAACGTACGCCAAGTTTGAATAATATAATGAACGTACCCGTATATTCGTTGACAGAATGGTTGAAGTTCGTGAAGCTTATGAAACGTTTGAGGCCTAAGTCCGTTCTAATCGGTCGATATTTATAGAAGCGTTCGTAATTGTTATTTATGGATCGGTTCGTTTCAATTAGTCGATATTTATAGAAACGTACGCGATTGCTATTTATAGAGCGGTTCGTTCACGCGTCTCAAGACGGAACGAACGTATAAGATTTGTGTCATTGGCGATTATTTTTGGTTTACGTCATGGTCGTTAAAAATAACCTATAAGGTCATCCAAAATGGCCGCCGCTCTCGCGTAGAGACTTATATACAAATCTGTTACTGTAACTAGATCATCCGAGATGGACACCGAACGTTACGTAGATGTACGCCTTCGTACATGGACACCGAGCTCAGTAGTTGCGCGATACACATATGTCATCAATAAGGAGGTGGCTCTATAGTGACGCGTATGCTAAAATTAAACGCGCACGCGCGTGACCTACTTTATATTACATTATATGCAAATGAGTTACTATAAATATAATTCAAAAATGGCGCCCGTTTGTTTACAACCAAAGAGACGCACTTACTACTCTTGGGTGCACCAACATCCGTACGAAACTGCCAATGTTTTCATATAAATGAATCAAGGTCTGAGCGGGGCTCGCACCCGTGACCATCAGTGATGATAGGTTACAGTGGTATACAAGTCAGCGACCTTAACGGACTTCTTTTATTTGTAGCCAAATAAATATACTTATGTTGATAAACATGACTTGAGTGAAATAAAAAAATATATATTGTTAAATTTATAATTTTGTGTTTTTGTGTTTTTACGTTTATTTATCGTCGCTACCGGTTGCCCATATGAGGGACGCCTCCTGAAGAGATTAGTTATTTTAGATTTTTGGAGGATAGTGCATGATACAGACATAGACCCATTCCAGAATCTCCTCTGGTTCTTTTACGTGCACGGTGTAATGCACCGACACGAGACCTCGGTTTAACGTCCCATCTGAAAGACTGTTAATTTTATTAGGGTCAGACGGGGGATCGAACCTGCGACCCCTGGATTACCAGTCCAGCGTGTTACCACTGTACTACATATCCGTCTGTAAATATATGTAAATAATATTGTATTGCATTATATGCATATATACAACACCACATGATTGACACACACATGAAATATATATAATTTTATTTGTTTGTGTTGTTTCTAAAATGTGTTAATAGCTGGCCAGGAGCAATATTATCTAGGTAAATGTTGACTTCAGAGATCAATATAAGTAAACAAGTAAGTTTTTATTAAAGTGACATGTACACATTTCAACAAATATCTATAGCAACTTATAGGTCATCTAATAATATGCATGCAATACTGATGATATAGGGTGAACAGAGGCGATCTGATCATTAGATTACTAAATTGAAAAATATTGGGTCTATTCACAAATCATATGGGTTTATCAATGTACAAAGTAATTAAGAACGTGTTCATATTTTTAATAATATTTTATTGCATGTTTTCATACAATACATTACATATATACATACAATACTAAGAACAAATCAGAGATTAATATGTAATTATATGATTGCAGTATACGATACATTTGTTTTGTCGAGGGAAAAAAAGCAAATGGGTTGGGCTACAAGTTATAACAACATTATTTACAGCCCTCCCCGTCACTTCGAACTAAATAAACAATGTTGGATGAACAATTTCTGTAATGTATGATCTGATGTAGATCTGGTGCAGAAAACGAACACATAAAATTAAGTTTCGTGGTGAATATTTGTTAATTATAATATCATATGCGAAAAAAAAATCCATTACCGTGACCTACTAGCGCGGTAGTACAAACAAACCAGTCAACAACAAATAAACCAAACACATTTCTTTTAAAACTCTTGAAATATATAAGACGAAAACACTACCTATAGATCTTTTCCTCGCCTGTAAATGTATCATATCTTTGTTAAGCGTACACGCATCTACACACAGTATTATTCACCTAAAGCTTTGTCAATATTCGACGTATTGTTTATTGATGTGGGGATACCAGCAGTGATTTAGATCGTTACATTTTAGCCCTCAGCAGTTGTACATGCATATGTATTTCATTTCAAGGTTAGTTTAGTCTCATCTATGTACATTACAGCAAATATAAACTGCATACGAGTGAAATTCCATTCCCTGTCGTGTATTAAATGCGCAGAAAATGCAATAAAAGTCAGCAAGGGAATCGCATTAAAGGTTCATGTACGTTAATGTTGATTTAAATGGATAATTATGGGAAATCTTGCTGATTTTCTAACATTTAATATTTCCGTTATCTGACCGTCAAGAAGTAAGTCAAAAATCAAAAGTCGTCTTTTCCTTATATTTACCTTGGTATTGCATTTCCTTCGATGAACGTTTGTGCCCTGATTGTATACAATTTCGTATGAGGGTTTCCAACTAATGATATGCAGCTGACATGTGCAATCGATGTTACGGGCATGCGCATTAGCATTGGTAGGTAGCTTTCTTTGCGAGAAAAGGCGTGTCTTACGGTTTGCACTGTTCCAAGGATAGTCTATGTATCAGAGCCTCGCATTAAAGTTACCACGGAGGCGTTGCCTTCGGCCTCCACGCACTGTAAATATACTCAATGCAGTTCATACCTGAATGGAAACTATTAACTCGCGATTCATTCCTTATTTGAAGAATATAAAAATATCCACACTATTGCTCTTCAAATTGACCCTTTGGCTAGTAAAAATGTCGTCGGTAGTGCTGAACACCATTTTCGATGCTGGAATTTATAGGCGATATTAATAGATTTTGATCAATTGCAGTAATCAAATGGAATTATGTTCCAAAATAATCGTCAGGATCCAAAATAATCACCAGGATAGTGATAAAAACGGGGCACAGTATATCTGTATATTATTTGTCGTATCGCGGTATACCGAAACGCTTAACACACCTTCATTAATATCGTGGTACAACAACAAACCTTCATTAATATCGTGGTACAACAACACATCTTCATTAATATCGCGGTACAACTACACACCTTCATTAATATCGATGTACAACTACACACCTTCATTAATATCGATGTACAACTACACACCTTCAACAATATCGCTGCACAACTACACACCTTCAACAATATCGCTGCACAACTACACTTCTTCAACAATATCGCTGTACAACTACATACCTTCAACAATACCGCGGTACAACTACACACCTTCAACAATACCGCGGTACAACTACACACCTTCAACAATACCGCGGTACAACTACACACCTTCAACAATATCGCTGGACAACTACACACCTTCAACAATATCGCTGTACAACTACACACCTTCAACAATATCGCTGTACAACTACACACCTTCAACAATATCGCTGTACAACTACACACCTTCAACAATATCGCTGTACAACTACACACCTTCAACAATATCGCTGTACAACTACACACCTTCAACAATATCGATGTACAACTACACACCTTCAACAATATCGCTGGACAACTACACACCTTCAACAATATCGCTGTACAACTACACACCTTCAACAATATCGCTGTACAACTACACACCTTCAACAATATCACTGTACAACTACACACCTTCAACAATACCGCGGTACAACTACACACCTTCAACAATATCGCTGTACAACTACACATCTTCAACAATATCGCTGTACAACTACACACCTTCATTAATATCGCTGTACAACTACACACCTTCATTAATATCGCTGTACAAATACACACCTTCATTAATATCGCTGTACAACTACACACCTTCATTAATATCGCTGTACAACTACACACCTTCATTAATATCGCTGTACAACTACATACCTTCATTAATATCGCTGTACAACTACACACCTTCATTAATATCGATGTACAACTACACACCTACAACAATATCGCTGTACAAATACACACCTTCATTAATATCGATGTACATCTACACACCTTCATTAATATCGCTGTACAACTACACACCTTCATTAATATCGCTGTACAACTACACACCTTCATTAATATCGCTGTACAACTACACACCTTCATTAATATCGCTGTACAACTACACACCTTCATTAATATCGCTGTACAACTACACACCTTCATTAATATCGCTGTACAACTACACACCTTCATTAATATCGCTGTACAAATACACACCTTCATTAATATCGCTGTACAACTACACACCTTCATTAATATCGCTGTACAACTACACACCTTCATTAATATCGCTGTACAACTACACACCTTCATTCATATCGCTGTACAACTACACACCTTCATTAATATCGCTGTACAACTACACACCTTCATTAATATCGCTGTACAACTACACACCTTCATTAATATCGCTGTACAACTACACACCTTCATTAATATCGCTGTACAACTACACACCTTCAACAATATCGCTGTACAACTACACACCTTCAACAATATCGCTGTACAACTACACACCTTCAACAATATCGCTGTACAACTACACACCTTCAACAATATCGCTGTACAACTACACACCTTCAACAATATCGCTGTACAACTACACACCTTCAACAATATCGCTGTACAAATACACACCTTCATTAATAATGGTATCAGTTAATTAACATGATTTTGATAACATCACATTTATCATACGGCAATATCTGGTTAGGGAACAACAGTAAAAACAAAGAATTCTAACTAAAAGGACAAGTTCTATCTATCTATATATCTTCCTTTAAGTTAGATGTCAAACTATTTGCGAAGATACATAATGTATATTTCAGTAATTAATTCATGCCATTAATATATTGCATTGTAATATATTGTATCCCCTGTTTTTAAATAACATCCGTTTTCATAAATAAGCTTGCATGAATTGTAACGTGAACATGCCAGGGGCGACGTGTGCTTTGTGTGTATTTCCGGGTAGGATGCAAACCTACATGCTTGCTATTTCAGACGTGTTTTAGTTTATTGTATTAGAATTCAAAAGGAGTATCATTTCTTGGACGTTATAGTACTTCACATGTCCCGTAACAACCAACCGGCATGTTCCGGCAGCTACAGTCGCCACCAAAGAAGACAAAAGGTAAAACTTTTATTAATTCCTGTGTAATTACTTATAATGTGTAGTTAATTCCTGTGTAATTACTTATAACGTGTAATTCTAATGTGTAATTACTTATATTGTGTAGTTAATTCTAATGTGTAATTATTTATAATGTGTAATTATAATGTGTAATTACTTATATTGTGTAGTTAATTATAATGTGTAATTATTTATAATGTGTAATTCTAATGTGTAATTACTTATAACGTGTAATTCTAATGTGTAATTACTTATAATGTGTAGTTAATTATAATGTGTAATTATTTATATTGTGTAGTTAATTCTAATGTGTAATTATTTATAATGTGTAATTATAATGTGTAATTACTTATATTGTGTAGTTAATTCTAATGTGTAATTACTTATAATGTGTAGTTAATTCTAATGTGTACTTATTTATATTGTGTAGTTAATTCTAATGTGTAATTATTTATAATGTGTAATTCTAATGTGTAATTACTTATATTGTGTAGTTAATTATAATGTGTAATTACTTATATTGTGCAGTTAATTCTAATGTGTAATTATTTATAATGTTTAATTCTAATGTGTAATTACTTATATTGTGTAGTTAATTATAATGTGTAATTACTTATATTGTGTAGTTAATTCTAATGTAATTATTTATAATGTGTAATTACTTATAATGTGTAATTCTAATGTGTAAATATTTCTGTGCAATTAATTTTCAATACATGTTTAATCCGTAGGATCTTTTCACTAGAACCGGAAGTTCGAGCCCCGTTGATGGAGATTCTACATGATTCGTGTGCAACATCACTCTTCATTATACTCAGGATTGATTGAATAATAATAAAATTGATCATGTAATTATAATCTAATCATGTTACTGTTTTATTCTAGATGCCTACCTGTTCATGAAGATCGCGTTTATCAACACTTGTCTGGCGCTTACGTTGCTTTGTCTCTACCTCACGTCTATCAATAGTAAGTACATGTCTATTCTGTCTTCCTGTTTGTCTCCCCCTCCTCACTCTCCTCCCTTCTGCTCCTATCTGCTTCTCTGTCTATACCTACCCTCTCTCTCCTCTATCTCGCCATATATCTATCTGTCTATCTGCATCTCTGTCTATACCCCCTCTCTCTCCTCTATCTCGCCATATATCTCTCTATCTTATATCTATCTATCTCTCCTCTCTTTCTCTCTTTTTCTCTTTTTCTCTCTATATCTCTCTTTCTCTCTATGTCTCTTTCTCTCATTGCCTCTTTCTCTCTATGTCTCTTTCTCTATGTCTCTTTCTCTCTATGTATCGTTCTCTCTATGTCTCTGTCTCTCTTTTGCCTCTCTCTCTCTCTCTCTCTCTCTCTAGTCAAATTCTAGTAACACATTTTGCCAATCTATATAGATATATATATTGTTTTTTGTCCATTTTCGGCTTTCTTTATATTCTCTCTTAGACTAGCAATATACAGATTTCAATTGATAATTTCTATTTACTTTTCAGACATACCAAAAGCAGTCTTTGTTCCACCTACATTTATTCCAAATGATAATACAAAACGTAAGTACATTACGTACAATCATCGTGTTCTGTGCTCGAGTTTATAAGTATAACCTTTTTTGGTTCTCAAACTCGAGCTCAATAAATGTGATTGGGTAAGTCTGAGATTTGCTCTTGGCTAAGCCAATCAGAAGCTTAATACTCAAACATAATAACTATACACTGCCTGTCATGAAAATGCATTTTTATCAAAATGAAAAATGAACTATATTAGTTATCGGGACTACATTTGAGTGGACCGCGGATGCACTTCTGCCTATTTACGTTAACTATAAAAGAATGAAGTGGAAGTCGGGATAGCACAGTGGTAAAGCGTTCCCTTCAGAAGCTAGTTCATATTTAACATTTTATAAATAAATAATAAATAAAGCTTGAACTCAAACAACATGTAATGTCTATTGCAAGCTGTCATCATTCCAGGTGTTTAAAGCAGCATTACATCGTATGACATAAAACATATTTGAAACATTCAAATTCTACGTATCGGTAGCAATACTGCAACACATTCTTAAATTATAATTTGTATAATTATGTAATGTATATTGCAAGCTGTCAATGTCATGTCGCGACCAATCAGAATCAATCCAGGTGTTTAAAGCAGCGCCGCGAGCAATCAGAATCAATCCAGGTGATTTAAGAGATGACTGTATTACACTGAATACAAGCTATGTGATAAAATAGTTTTTGAATCGACTATATACTGGTTTCTCTCTCCCGCAAAATTTCTTTATTTATGTTTTAAATCATTAGTCGCTATTTCACTTCAATTACTGTCATCTAGGGAGGGGAAGAATGCTGCTGCTTTTCACTAAATGGTCATGTGTTGTCTTATATATTTATTTATATAAAGTTTATGTAATAAGCAAATCCAGAAGGTCTCACTCACACCCATTTGGCATACATGTACATATGAACAAAAATGGCGACAGCAAATCACTAGATCCATTATATCTAATTAATTATGCAACAGTAAAGCAAATATTTATATGCATGGCATGTTAGCATACTTTACAGGTGGTCCATACTGTTTTTGTTATTATATTTAAGAAATAATATTCTAACACGACTTTCTTCTAATAATTGTAGACGAGAATCAAAGGAGTATTTTCTCAAACGCCGTGGTACTCCGCTGCATTTGGCTTTTGAAATGTCCTCCCTCGTAAGGGGTGATGACGGTATTTGTTATGGAAAATATCAATCTAGTGCATAAATGAACAAAAGTTGTAACTGATCAATAATTTTATTTATTTTGTCAAATAAAACTGTACAGAATAGTAACTGAAACGTTACTTAACAGAAAATCAAGACAGACAAGAGATTATCTGATTCTAAATATAGCTCACTTCCGCGAATTCCCACGGTAATATTTACAAACATCACGTGACTTTCATTCATATAACTTTACACGCATTGTATAAATGGAATAGCCAAAACACGGTGCGCGCGCAGCCTAGTTCAAGGTACGTATATCGCAGAATAACCCGAGGTAGATTTTACTCTACAAGTATGTATCTTATTAGCTGGGTCGTGTTAGAATTATAAATACACCAAAATTATGAAATTATTAAGATTATACAATTATACTAAGACAATATTAAAGCAGCATTACATTGTATGAAATAAAAGATATTTGAAAAATTCAATTTTTACGTATGCGTAGCAATGCTGCTACACATTCTAACATTATACTTCGTATGCTTATGTTCATTTGGTAAACAGTGCTTTTTTGCGATAAAACAAACTCGAAACCGAAAGAAGGACTTTCCGAGTCGATCGGCCACGCACTTGTTTACAATCGGAACGCATCGTCCACACTTTTTTACATTCGGAATGCATCGTCCCCATTTGTCCCATGTTGTCTTTTTTAATTAAATTACTTGATATGTTGATTCATACCCCTGTTAGCTAAGTCTTTTAGGGATATTTCTACATCCCCGCGAGGTGTTCGACATTAGAGGAAGATAGATAGTATTCCATGTTCAAAATAGATACATTGTTTTCTACATCCTCTGTTGTTTCACGCATGCGCGCTGTGCGTGTTTACATTTCGTGTGTTGATAAACAAATTCGCGTATACGACCGTTTCAATTTATTGGAATGTTATCGTTTCTGAGCGACTATTTCGATTTTTGTTAACACACACACATTAGTATTTATATTTTACTCAAACTCTTTTTTTACGATGTAATGCTGCTTTAAATGTATTATTAATACATAAATATAATTATTTTATTATATTGATTAATATTATGAAAGCTTAAATTTATAACATTTAATGTACAGCTGTAATTGATTCATAAAGCATTAAACTAAATATTGACATACGAATGATCTTAACACACCTGAAAATAGTTTAAAGGCCCAAAAATGTTGTAATGAGAAAGTAAAAAAAAACTATCCTAAATATATTGGCATAGATAAATAGATAGATATTTTATTCCAACATATGGACATTCTTACTTGAAAGCGAATCTATCAATAAAATAAGTATGATTAAACTAAACACAGTTTTATAGTCAATAACATTATTTTGGTGGCATTTTCAATACGAGATTAATATAGAAGAATTAATTTAAGTTTGATATCATTTTGATTTATGACAACCAAGCTCGTTTAACTACAAACAATAGAGATATTCCGAATGAGATAATCATACTTTCTGTTTCAGGTCTGTTTTTCATGTGTAATGAAACGTTCAACACAACAATGGACGATAATCTGAAGGTCATACAGAATTATCCGCGAGGTGTAGCAGACGAATATTTGTGGAAAATCGGCGTCAATATGACTAAACCATTTCGTACGAAACAGTTTCCGGTTTTCGTGACCGCCTTTGACAAGCGATATTACCCACAATCCCAAGGATTATTTTTGTCTCTACACAAGCGTTTTTGGTTAATCCAAAGTACGGGAAAGATGTGCATATCATTGTCTACGATCTTGGGATGACACGAAGGCAAGCAATGGTGGTATGTTTTATTGTATATTTTATTCTTTATTTCAGTCTCATCAATGTACAGCATATAACAATCACAGCATATAGTTTACATTGTATATGTGGTAGCATAGTGACTGTGTGTATACGATCATGTATATGCATACTGAATTCCTTAATTTGATACATTCATGAGCTATGATTGTAATTTAATTGATTACTATTTCCGTTCATTGTATATATGGAGTTGCACTGGGTGACTTAGAGGACTAAATGCTCGTGTAATTAGCACTTAATGTACTAGTTTTATACTTTAAATGCGAATATTTATGGAATATGAAGACAATAAATATACGACATCTTACATGTATTATGACGTATTGTTTAATTCTAACAACCTGGCTTACCTGTAATGCTAATATTGTATGGAATATGAAGACAATATACGACATCTTACATGTATTATGACATATTGTTTAATTCTAGCAACCTGGCTTACCTGTAATGCTAATATTGTATGGAATATGAAGACAATATACGACATCTTACATGTATTATGACATATTGTTTAATTCTAACAACCTGGCTTACCTGTAATGCTAATATTGTATGGAATATGAAGACAATATACGACATCTTACATGTAGTATGACATATTGTTTAATTCTAACAACCTGGCTTACCTGTAATGCTAATATTGTACGGAATGTGTGTTTATAACTGTTATTACTATATTTTGAAACCACAGTACCAGGTATACCGCGGCAAAGTGTGGAGGCCCTGATTATGGTGTTTACACAAAAGTAGACATTATAAAATGAGCTGATTGTTTTGTAATGAACGTAATCTCTACAATAGGATATATGCACAAGACCCAGTAAATGCATCATATTAACATATAACGTAACCGTCTATTTATTTATCTCCGACCATAGAACAACAAACAGTTCGCTGGACTGGTAATCCAGGAATCGCAGGTTCGATCCCCCGTCTGACCCTAATAAAATTAACAGTCTTTCAGATGGGAAGTTAAACCGAGGTCTCGTGTCGGTGCTTTATACCGTGCACGTAAAAGAACCAGAAGAGTTTCTGGAATGAGTCTCTGTCTGTATCATGCACTATCCTCCAACATCTAAAATTACTAATCTCTTCAGGAGGCGTCGATCATATGGGCAACCGGTAGCGACGATAAATAAACGTAAAACACACACACAAACAGTTTAAGCTATCTATCTATCTATCTATCTATCTATCTATATATCTATCTATCTATCTATCTATCTATCTATCTATCTATCTATCTATCTATCTATCTATCTATCTATCTATCTATCTATCTATCTATCTGTATTGAACACAAATATATATGAAGGATATTTGGAGCATGTTTTCAGATATAGGGGTGGGGTAATTTATATGGGACTTGATATTCATGTCAACATATTTAGTTTAAACATTATTTATTTCAGTAATTGTACATGTTTAGTTTAAACATTATTTATTTCAGTATTTGTACATGTAATCAAGAAATGAACATTTTACATATAATTTAACAGCAGTAGACTGAAAGGGATTAGAACGAAAGAAAACATATAATTTATTATAGTTCTCCTCCCTATCAATTGATTGATATACAACAGGCAGGAAAATAATATATAATATAACAATGAAAATACGTGAAATCTATTCTAGGTATTTGCTAAAGAATTTCAGAACTTAATGTATTAGTGAGTCAATAGTTTTGGATGTAAAAAAGAAAATGGTTAATATTTAAAGGAATATATGAAGGTTGAATAGGGTCGGTTGTTGTGTCAATAACGACAGCATTCAGATATTTCAAAGGTGGATTACTTAACAATTTACGCTTACAGTTAATGATTTCTTGTTTATCAACACACGTTTTATATTTCACTTATCTAATGCAAAGACGTATATGCGTACCGTGGTATGTGCAGAACAGGGCTATGTTACAAAACGACAACAGTCTAAGAATTGATATAATCTAAGAGTTGATATAGTTTAGAAATTGACATAGTCTAAGAATTGATATATTCTAAGAATTGATATATTTTAAGAATTGATATAGTCTAAGAATTGATATATTCTAAGAATTGATATAGTCTAATAATTGATATAGTCTAAGAATTGATATAGTCTAAGAATTGATATTATTCTAAGAATTGATATTATTCTAAGAATTGATATAGTCTAAGAATTTATATTATTCTAAGAATTGATATAATCTAAGAATTGATATTATTCTAAATGTCAATAATTATTGTATTTAAGTTTATTAAACGTCGCTACCGGTTACCCATTTGAGCGACGGACAGTTTACCTAACAACACCTTTCCTGGGCAGGCTCCAGCGGTTAACCAGTACTTGGTGCACCAACCTCCATAATAAACTGCCAACTTTTTCATATAAATGAGACACGGTCTGAGCGGGGCTCAAACCCGTGACCATCAGTGAATGTCGATTACAGTGGTACAAGTCAGCGACCTTAACCACTCGACCACAGAGGCGGACCGGACTGAATAATTAAACAGTTATGCTATATTACAGGTGAAGAAGAAATGCAAGTGCGAGTTATGGAGATTTCCATTCGAACAGTTTCCATCTCATGTCCGAACCCTTCATACATACGCATTTAAACCTATCAATGTTCAGGTAAATATACTTGCAATAACTCACCAATACAATATGCATAATACGTATTTGTGTGTTGCCCAGTAAGCCAGGTCTAACCGACATACAGTGCACGTCGACACCAAGACACAGCTCACAGCAGGGTAATGGGTCAAGGACTTCTCTGATCTCAGATTTGCTACCGGAACCGAAGAAACCGCATCGACTCAGTATGAGTAACCTCAACTTCCCTATATGGCGACAGCAATGCTCAGTTCTGTAAAGACGGCGAATAGCTGGCTAGTGTTTATACTGATCCGTTATGGAGACGGCGGGGATCCGGCTTCTACTCTGGATGCGGTAACGTCAATGAAGCCAAAGAAACAAAAGTGTTTGTTTATTATAGTGTCACCGCTATTTAAACGGCCAGCCATTTCTGACTTATGATACACCTCTTTTTATGAACATCAGTACTTCCCGAATCCTATGCTTGTATGCCAGGTGCCAGGCTGGTAGGCAATCGGTAACCATTATTTAACTAGCTGGCGGCTCACCAACCGGCCATATCAGAACGAACCTGATGAGATTCGACCATTCGACCTCCCGCTCCGTAGGCGGACGCCTTTAACCACTAGGTCACGGAGACGGAAACAACAAGAACCTATTCCTGCTGCGGTGAGCTGACAACTGGTGGAGGATGTGGCACTGTAAATGACGCATTTTCGAAAGAATCACACTCACAGGACTTGTCACCCTGGAGAGAAAGATGAAGCCACAGACCACCACTGAAAGCACAGTACCTGTAAGCTATCGTATATTGCCTTACCTATACAGTAGTGTAATATTCCAACGGTATTATTACTTTACTTTGAAAGCACAGTATCTGTAAGCTATCGTATGTTGCCTTACCTATACAGTAGTGTAATATCCCAACGGTATTATTACTTTACGTTGAAAGCAAGTACCTGTAAGCTATCGTATATTGCCTTACCTATACAGTAGTGTAATATTCCAACGGTATTATTACTTTACTTTGAAAGCACAGTATCTGTAAACTATCGTATGTTGCCTTACCTATACAGTAGTGTAATATCCCAACGGTATTATTACTTTATGTTGAAAGCAAGTACCTGTAAGCTATCGTATATTGCCTTACCTATACATTAGTGTAATATTCCAACGGTATTATTACTTTACGTTGTAAGCACACTACTGAGCCGATTATTGGCAATTTTATAATGTTGGTTATCACTTGTGACACAACCCTTTTGCTATGTCACACAATGTATGAATATATGTGTCTTATAATTTGTTTATCTTTATATACAATTTTATTTTAGCTCGATTGTGAAACAAGTTATTTCAACTTATATGAATCACTCTCGAGACCTCATTCCTGATGGAATCCATCGCCACGAGGGCGAGAGAAGAGGGAACGTGGAATTTAAATGCCTTGCCTAAGGACACAATCCTAACGACTCCAGTGGGGCTCGAACTCCAGACCTTTCGCACCTGAAGCGAACACGCATCCACTGCGCTATCACGACTTCCACTTCCATGTTTATCTATTCCCTCATATGATTCTTACATGTATGTAAATTTGTATTATTGTGTAATGGATTACATATGTAATAAAATCTGGTTATATCATATAATGTCACGGATTTTGGATAGAATTAGGTAAACATCGTACAACTGTAATTCCAATTAATGTCGCAGCAGAGTATATCAAATATAATTATATAATAAGTACACGTCTGAAATCTGCACTACGTTAGTCTTCATGACTATAGATATTTTATTGCAATTTTTTCACACATTACATTACAATTATACATACAATGACATACGTGGTAAACAATTAGAAATTAAATTAGGATTAATTATTATAGCACCATATAACAGGATTCATTGTATGTCGGATTATTTTGGAGAAGTGAGAAAGCTCGGGAACACATCCTTAGATGGCCGTTATTTAATAAACTGTAACAAAATATGTATAAAATGCACAAGATCACGATTACCTGCAGCATTTGAATAGAATAATTGCTTTATAATGGGTAAATGTATCTTTTAGGGAGCAGTGGGGCCCCCAGTGGCGAAGTCAGGTTCCCTAAGGCGACTATTTCGCCCAAATCGCCCTCTAGAATAAACCCTGTTATAACGGTGTTGGTTCCAAATCTGGATATTGTCTATATAATTATGATAATATAAAGAACTGCATTGCTTATTTTCAGCAATTGCTGATGGAATATGGCTTCGTGTGGTGGATGGACAGTTCGATGCGGTTTACCACCACTGATATTGACTCTGCTATAGCCTATGCTAGGGAATACAGTATGCTATACACCGTGTCAACCTCCGATAGAGTAGTGATTAGTCTAACAAAACAAACAGACGCAAGAACGTTTAATTATTTTGGAGAAGACAGATGCAAATTTAGACCGTTTGGTGAGACCTGGGCTACAACAGTGATGTTTCACTACGATCGCTTGTCACGTGCCGTTGTTCAAGCTTGGGCGATATGTGCATTAAACAGAGACTGTATTGCGCCTGTCGGTAGTTTGCAGAAAATCGCATGTCACATGGAACTTGGTTACGATGGGCGGTGCCACAGATTTGACCAATCAGCGTTCGGTATTATAACACGTAGACTGTTCCATGAGCAGAATGTGTATCCATTGGATATAAAACTAAATAACATTTATGTGATAAAACGAGGTGATATTGTGTCATACTTCGAAGCATGTCGTCCAATGATTATGTGTATTATATAAATATGTTATCCAATGAATAAATGTGTTATATAAATATGTTATCCAATGAATAAATGTGTTATATAAATATGTTATCCAATGATTATGTGTATTATATAAATATGTTATACAATGAATAAATGTGTTATATAAATATGTTATACAATGATTATGTGTATTATATAAATATGTTATCCAATGAATAAATGTGTTATATAAATATGTTATCCAATGAATAAATGTGTTATATAAATATGGTATCCAATGATTATGTGTTTTATATAAATATGTTATACAATGAATAAATGTGTTATATAAATATGTTATACAATGAGTAAATGTGTTATATAAATATGTTATCCAATGAGTAAATGTATTATATAAATATGTTATCCAATGATTATGTGTATTATATAAATATGTTATACAATGAATAAATGTGTTATATAAATATGTTATACAATGAATAAATGTATTATATAAATATGTTATACAATGAGTAAATGTATTATATAAATATGTTATCCAATGAATAAATGTGTTATATAAATATGTTATCCAATGAATAAATGTGTTATATAAATATGTTATACAATGAATAAATGTATTATATAAATATGTTATACAATGAGTAAATGTGTTATATAAATATGTTATCCAATGAATAAATGTGTTATATACATATGTTATACAATGAATAAATGTATTATATAAATATGTTATACAATGAATAAATGTGTTAATAAATATGTTATCCAATGAATAAATGTGTTATATAAATATGTTATACAATGAGTAAATGTATTATATAAATATGTTATCCAATGAATAAATGTGTTATATAAATATGTTATACAATGAATAAATGTATTATATAAATATGTTATACAATGAGTAAATGTGTTATATAAATATGTTATACAATGAATAAATGTGTTATATAAATATGTTATCCAATGAATAAATGTGTTATATAAATATGTTTTCCAATGAATAAATGTGTTATATAAATATGTTATCCAATGATTATGTGTATTATATAAATATGTTATCCAATGAATAAATGTGTTATATAAATATGTTATCCAATGAATAAATGTGTTATATAAATATGTTATACAATGAATAAATGTGTTATATAAATATGTTATCCAATGAATAAATGTGTTATATAAATATGTTATACAATGAGTAAATGTGTTATATAAATATGTTATCCAATGAGTAAATGTGTTATATAAATATGTTATACAATGAATAAATGTGTTATATAAATATGTTATCCAATGAATAAATGTGTTATATAAATATGTTATCCAATGATTAAATGTGTTATATAAATATGGTATCCAATGAATAAATGTATTATATAAATATGTTATACAATGAATAAATGTGTTATATAAATATGTTATACTATGAATAAATGTGTTATATAAATATGTTATCCAATGAGTAAATGTGTTATATAAACAAGTTATCCATAATTAAATGTGTTATATATAGGGGGCTGCTACAATATTCTATAACGTTAAGTATCAGGTATATCCATATATACTGAGTCAAAAAAGAAACGATACCTGGTGTTTATGTGTCTATAATTACAACATTTATTAAGAAAATTCTTTGAAAATTCATAAGATGATAGTCCAACATGTTTGAAAGAGGAACACATAAAGCATAATGAGCCTCCGAAACGGTCTGCTGCGTGATGACGTAATTCGTCGGACAGGGGTCTAATGGAGTTTTCACACAGAAGTCAATACCGAGTAAGGGCACCATTTGCGTCTCTCACTGCAATGCACCGCCGTCGCATCGAACGGAAGAGTGTCTGAATCTCTCTTGCTGGTCAATATTTGTCCACTCCTGACGCAAAACATCCCTCAGTTGGTTTAACGTTACCGGCTGACGTCGTCTGACGCGGCGGTCTAACGTATCCCACAAATGTTCTATGGGTGATAAGTCTGGTGACAAAGCAGGCCACGGCAGGGCTTCAATATTGTTCTGCTCCAATAATGTGGTGGAAATCCGAGCAGTATGACACCTGGCGTTGTCCTGTTGGAACGTGACGTTTCTGTTGGCGTTAAAGAACGGCACAACAACTGGCGCAAGGATCTCATCACAGTACCGCTGAGCGCTTAGGTTCCCGTCCACCACTAACAGTTCAGTGCGACTGCCGAAGGTGATACCGCCCCACGCCATAACGCTTCCGCCCCCGAACAGATCGACCTGATGTACACATGCGTAGGCGTAACGTTCATCGCGTCTGCGATATACCCGCTCTCTGCCATCCGCTCGACGCAAACAGAACCGCGATTCATCGCTAAACATCACCGAATTCCACTGTAACCGAGTCCAGCGAGTACGTTCCGTCGTCCATTCCCGCTGTACGTCACGGTGACGTCGTGTCAGGATGGGTCCAACGTATGGCCGATCGGCACGAATGCCACGTTCACCGAGCCGGTTCCTGACTGTTTGTGCACTGATGCGATTGTTGGTCATCCCAGGAGTAACGGCAGCTGTGTGCGTAGCAGGTAGGAACCGGTCACGTAAATGTGACGTCCGAATGTGACGGTCCTGTTCACGCGTCGTCACACGTGGTCGACCAGATCTTGGACGGTCGTCCACCGATCCATTTGTTCGATAACGTCGAAGTAGACGTGTTATCGTGATCCGCGTAACCCCGAGTCGATTTGCGACGTCCCGCTGACGTAAACCGCCGTCAATCATGCCAATGGCACGCATTCTCTGATTGCAGTTTAGCCTAGGCATTTTGTTAGAGGTAACAATGGGTATGTAAGGTGTTTTTCCTCGATGATAATGCAATACCAGTACAATAAACCGGTTTTCCGATTTGTACATGTGTAGGAAGTTGTCTTTGTTGAGGAGCACGTGCAAATCGGAAATTCGGCGTTCCAGGATTATCGGGTGTTTATTTACCTGTGTTTATGGTTGGCTGACGTTGCAATAAGATACCCGGTACTGATACGTAATAATATATTAAACCTTTCTATGGTTTTATCCGTTTTACGTCATTTTTAGTTTGGTATCGTTTCTTTTTTGACTCAGTATACATATATTTAAAGGTGGACACTACAATATTCTATAACGTTATGTATCAGGTATATCCATATACATATATTTAAAGGTGGACGCTACAATATTCTATAACGTTATGTATCAGGTATATCCATATACATATATTTAAAGGTGGACGCTACAATATTCATAACGTTATGTACAGGATATCATATACATTATTAAAGGTGGAGCTACAATATTCAATAACGTTATGTACCAGGAATATCTATATACATTTAATTAAAGGTGGATGTTACAATATTCTATAACGTTATGTATCAGGTATATCCATATATATATATTTAAAGGTGGACACTACAATATTCTATAACGTTATGTATCAGGTATATCCATATACATATATTTAAAGGTGGACGCTACAATATTCTATAACGTTATGCATCAGGTATATACATATATTTAAAGGTGGATGTTACAATATTCTATAACGTAACGTTATGTATCAGGTATATCCATATACATATATTTAAAGGTGGAGGCTACAATATTCTATAACGTATGTATCAGGTATATACATTTATTTAAAGATGGACGCTACATTATTCTATAACGTTATGCATCAGGTATATCCATATACATATATATAAAGGTGGATGCAACAATATTCTATAAAGTTATGTATCAAGTATACACATATACATATATTTAAAGGCGGACACTACAATATTCTATAACGTTATGTATCAGATATATACATATACATATATATATAAAGGGTGACGCTACAATATTCTATAACGTTATGTATCAGATATATACATATACATATACATATATATAAAGGGTGACGCTACAATATTCTACAAAGTTATGTATCAGCTATATCCATATACATGTATTTAAAGGTCGCCGCTATAATATTCTATAACGTTATGTATCAGGTATATCCATATACATATATTTAAAGGTGGACGCTACACTATTCTATAACGTTATGCATCAGGTATATCCATATACATATATATAAAGGTGGACGCTACAATATTCTATAACGTTATGTATCAAGTATACACATATACATATATTTAAAGGTGGACACTACAGTATTCTATAACGTTATGTATCAGGTATATACATATACATATATTTAAAGGGGGCGCTACAATATTATATATCGTTATGTATCAGGTATATACATTTATTTAAAGGTGGACGCTACAATATTCTATAACGTTATGTATCAGGTATATACATATACATATATTTAAAGGTGGACATTACAATATTGTATAACGTTATGTATCAGGTATATACATATATTTAATAGTGGACACTACAATATTCTATAACGTTATGTGTCAGGTATATACATATACATATATTTAAAGGTGGACGCTACAATATTCTATAACGTTATGTATTAGATATATCCATATATATATATTTAAAGGTGAACGCTACAATATTCTATAACGTTATGTATCAGGTATATCCATATACATATATTTAAAGGTGGACGCTACAATATTCTATAACGTTATGTATCAGGTATATCCATATACATATATTTAAAGGCGGGCGCTACAATATTCTATAACGTTATGTATCAGGTATATACATATATTTAAAGGTTGACACTACACTATTCTATAACGTTATGTATCAGGTATATCCATATACATATATTTATAGGTGGACGCTACAATATTCTATAACGTTATGTATCAGGTATATCCATATACATATATTTAAAGGGGGACGCTACAATATTCTATAATGTTATGCATCAGGTATATCCATATACATATATTTAAAGGGAGACGCTAAAATATTCTATAACGTTATGCATCAGGTATATACATATACATATATTTAAAGGGGGACGCTACAATATTCTATATCGTTATGAATCAGGTATATAAATATACATATATTTAAAGGTGGACACTGCAATATTCTATAACGTTATGTATCACGTATATCCATATACATATATTTAAAGGGGATGATACACTATTCTATAACGTTATGAATCAGGTATATACATATACATATATTTAAAGGTGGTCGCTACAATATTCTATAACGTTATGCATCAGGTATATCCATATACATATATTTATAGGTGGACGCTACAATATTCTATAACGTTATGTATCAAGTATACACATATACATACATTTAAAATTGGACACTACAGTATTCTATAACGTTATGTATCAGGTATATACATATACATATATTTAAAGGGGGGCGCTAAAATATTATATATCGTTATGTATCAGGTATATACATTTATTTAAAGGTGGACGCTACAATATTCTATAACGTTATGTATCAGGTATATACATATACATATATTTAAAGGTGGACACTACAATATTGTATAACGTTATGTATCAGGTATATACATATATTTAATGGTGGACACTACAATATTCTATAACGTTATGTGTCAGGTATATACATATACATATATTTAAATGTGGACGCTACAATATTCTATAACGTTATGTATTAGATATATCCATATATATATATTTAACGGTGGACGCTACAATATTCTATAACGTTATGTATCAGGTATATCCATATACATATATTTAAAGGTGGACGCTGCAATATTCTATAACGTTATGTATCAGGTATATCCATATACATATATTTAAAAGGGGACGCTACAATATTCTATAACGTTATGCATCAGGTATATCCATATACATATATTTAAAGGGGGACGCTACAATATTCTATAACGTTATGCATCAGGTATATACATATACATATATTTAAAGGGGGACGCTACAATATTCTATAACGTTATGAATCAGGTATATAAATATACATATATTTAAAGGTGGACACTGCAATATTCTATAACGTTATGTATCAGGTATATCCATATACATATATTTAAAGGGGATGCTACACTATTCTATAACGTTATGAATCAGGAATATATATATATATATATATATATATATATATATATATTTAAAGGTTGACACTACACTATTCTATAACGTTATGTATCAGGTATATCCATATACATATATTTATAGGTGGACGCTACAATATTCTATAACGTTATGTATCAGGTATATCCATATACATATATTTAAAGGGGGACGCTACAATATTCTATAATGTTATGCATCAGGTATATCCATATACATATATTTAAAGGGAGACGCTAAAATATTCTATAACGTTATGCATCAGGTATATACATATACATATATTTAAAGGGGGACGCTACAATATTCTATATCGTTATGAATCAGGTATATAAATATACATATATTTAAAGGTGGACACTGCAATATTCTATAACGTTATGTATCACGTATATCCATATACATATATTTAAAGGGGATGCTACACTATTCTATAACGTTATGAATCAGGTATATACATATACATATATTTAAAGGTGGTCGCTACAATATTCTATAACGTTATGCATCAGGTATATCCATATACATATATTTATAGGTGGACGCTACAATATTCTATAACGTTATGTATCAAGTATACACATATACATACATTTAAAATTGGACACTACAGTATTCTATAACGTTATGTATCAGGTATATACATATACATATATTTAAAGGGGGGCGCTAAAATATTATATATCGTTATGTATCAGGTATATACATTTATTTAAAGGTGGACGCTACAATATTCTATAACGTTATGTATCAGGTATATACATATACATATATTTAAAGGTGGACACTACAATATTGTATAACGTTATGTATCAGGTATATACATATATTTAATGGTGAACACTACAATATTCTATAACGTTATGTGTCAGGTATATACATATACATATATTTAAAGGTGGACGCTACAATATTCTATAACGTTATGTATTAGATATATCCATATATATATATTTAAAGGTGGACGCTACAATATTCTATAACGTTATGTATCAGGTATATCCATATACATATATTTAAAGGTGGACGCTACAATATTCTATAACGTTATGTATCAGGTATATCCATATACATATATTTAAAGGGGGGCGCTACAATATTCTATAACGTTTTGTATCAGGTATATACATATATTTAAAGGTACACACTACACTATTCTATAACGTTATGTATCAGGTATATCCATATACATATATTTAAAGGTGGACGCTACAATATTCTATAACGTTATGTATCAGGTATATCCATATACATATATTTAAAGGGGGACGCTACAATATTCTATAACGTTATGCATCAGGTATATCCATATACATATATTTAAAGGGGGACGCTACAATATTCTATAACGTTATGCATCAGGTATATACATATACATATATTTAAAGGGGGACGCAACAATATTCTATAACGTTATGAATCAGGTATATAAATATACATATATTTAAAGGTGGACACTGCAATATTCTATAATGTTATGTATCAGGTATATCCATATACATATATTTAAAGGGGATGCTACACTATTCTATAACGTTATGAATCAGGTATATATATATGTATCAGGTATATATATACATTTATTTAAAGGTGGAAGCTACAATATTCTATAAAGTTATGTATCAGGTATATCCATATACATATATATAAAGGTGGAGGCTACACTATTCTATAACGTTATATATCAGGTATATACATATATTTATATATATATATTTAAAGGGGGACGCTACAATATTCTATAACGTTATGTATCAGGTATATACATATACATATATTTAAATGTGGACGCTACAATATTCTATAACGTTATGCATCAGGTATATCCATATACTTATATATAAAGGTGGACGCTACAATATTCTATAACGTTATGTATCAATTATGCACATATACATATATTTAAAGGTGGACACTACAGTATTCTATAACGTTATGTATCAGGTATATACATATACATATATTTAAAGGGGGGCGCTAGAATGTTATATATCGTTATGTATCAGGTATATACATTTATTTAAAGGTGGACGCTACAATATTCTATAACGTTATGTATCAGGTATATACATATACATATATTTAAAGGTGGACACTACAATATTGTATAACGTTATGTATCAGGTATATACATATATTTAATGGTGGACACTACAATATTCTATAACGTTATGTGTCAGGTATATACATATACATATATTTAAAGGTGGACGCTACAATATTCTATAACGTTATGTATTAGATATATCCATATATATATATTTAAAGGTGGACGCTACAATATTCTATAACGTTATGTATCAGGTATATCCATATACATATATTTAAAGGTGGACGCTACAATATTCTATAACGTTATGTATCAGGTATATCCATATACATATATTTAAAGGGGACGCTACAATATTCTATAACGTTATGTATCAGGTATATACATATATTTAAAGGTGACCTACATATTCTATAACGTTATGTATCAGGTATATCCATATACATATATTTAAAGGTGGACGCTACAATATTCTATAACGTTATGTATCAGGTATATCCATATACATATATTTAAAGGGGGACGCTACAATATTCTATAACGTTATGCATCAGGTATATCCATATACATATATTTAAAGGGGGACGCTACAATATTCTATAACGTTATGCATCAGGTATATCATATACATATATTTAAAGGGGGACGCTACAATATTCTATAACGTTATGTATCAGGTATATCCATATACATATATTTAAAGGTGGACACTACAATATTCTATAACGTTATGTATCAGGTATATCCATATACATATATTTAAAGGGGATGCTACACACAGTATTCATATACTATATAAAGGTGGCCACAAACAACACATTATTTAAAGGGGACGCTACAATATTCTAAACGTTATGTATCAGGTATATAATATACATATATTTAAAGGAAGGTGGACGCTACAATATTCTATAACGTTATGTATCAGGTATATCCATATACATATATTTAAAGGTGGACGCTACAATATTCTATAACGTTATGTATCAGGTATATCCATATACATATATTTAAAGGTGGACGCTACAATATTCTATAACGTTATGTATCAGGTATATCCATATACATATATTTAAAGGTGGACGCTACAATATTCTATAACGTTATGTATCAGGTATATACATATATTTAAAGTGGACGCTACAATATTCTATAACGTTATGTATCAGGTAGATCCATATACATATATTTAAAGGGGAAATAGACGCACAATATTCTATAACGTTATGTATCAGGTATATACATATACATATATTTAAAGGTGGACGCTACAATATTCTATAACGTTATGTATCAGGTATATCCATATACATATAAAAACACAACAAACAAATATCAATTTAAAGGGACCACATATTCTATAACGTTATGTATCAGGTATATCCATATACATATATTTAAAGGTGGACGCTACAATATTCTATAACGTTATTATCAGGTATATACATATATTTAAAGGTGGACGCTACAATATTCTATAACGTTATGTATCAGGTATATCCATATACATATATTTAAAGGGGACGCTACAATATTCTATAACGTTATGTATCAGGTATATCCATATACATATATTTAAAGGTGGACGCTACAATATTCTATAACGTTATGTATCAGGTATATCCATATACATATATTTAAAGGTGGACCTACAATATTCTATAACGTTATGTATCAGGTATATACATATATTTAAAGGTGGACGCTACAATATTCTATAACGTTATGTATCAGGTATATCCATATACATATATTTAAAGGTGGACGCTACAATATTCTATAACGTTATGTATCAGGTGGACACTATTCTATAACGACATATATACATATATTTAAAGGTGGACGCTACAATATTCTATAACGTTATGTATCAGGTATATCATATACATATATTTAAAGGTGGACGCTACAATATTCTATAACGTTATGTATCAGGTATATACATATATTTAAAGGTGGACGCTACAATATTCTATAACGTTATGTATCAGGTATATCCATATACATATATTTAAAGGTGGACGCTACAATATTCTATAACGTTATGTATCAGGTATATACATATATTTAAAGGTGGACGCTACAATATTCTATAACGTTATGTATCAGGTATATCCATATACATATATATAAAGGTGGACGCTACAATATTCTATAACGTTATGTATCAGGTATATACATATATTTAAAGGTGGACGCTACAATATTCTATAACGTTATGTATCAGGTATATCCATATACATATATTTAAAGGTGGACGCTACAATATTCTATAACGTTATGTATCAGGTATATACATATATTTAAAGGTGGACGCTACAATATTCTATAACGTTATGTATCAGGTATATCCATATACATATATATAAAGGTGGACGCTACAATATTCTATAACGTTATGTATCAGGTATATATATACATATATATGAAGGTGGAGGCTACAATATTCTATAACGTTATGTATCAGGTATATACATATATTTAAAGGTGGACGCTACAATATTCTATAACGTTATGCATCAGGTATATTCATATACATATATATAAAGGTGGAGGCTACACTATTCTATAACGTTATGTATCAGGTATATTCATATACATATATATAAAGGTGGAGGCTTCAATATTCTATAACGTTATGTATCAGGTATATATATACATTTATTTAAAGGTGGACGCTACAATATTCTATAAAGTTATGTATCAGGTATATCCATATACATATATATAAAGGTGGAGGCTACACTATTCTATAACGTTATATATCAGGTATATACATATATTTAAAGGTGGAGTCTACAATATTCTATAACGTTATGTATCAGGTATATACATATATTTAAAGGTGGACGCTACAATATTCTATAACGTTAAGCATCAGGTATATTCATATACATATATATATAAAGGTGGACACTACAATATTATATAGCGTTATGTATAAGGTATATACATATATTTAAAGGTGGTGCTACAATATTCTATAACGTTATGTATCAGATATATCTATATACATATATATAAAGGTGGATGCTACAATATTCTATAACGTTATGTATCAGGTATATCCATATACATATATTTAAAGGGTGACGCTACAATATTCTATAACGTTATGTATCAGGTATATCTATATACATATATTTCAAGGGTGACGCTACAATATTCTATAACGTTATGTATCAGGTATATATATATATATATATATATATATTTAAAGGGTGACGCTACAATATTCTATACCGTTATGTATCAGGTATATACATATATTTAAAGGTGGACGCTACAATATTCTATAACGTTATGTATCAGGTATATCCATATACATATATTTAAAGGTGGACGCTACAATATTCTATAACGTTATCCATCAGTTATATACATATATTTAAAGGGGACGCTACACTATTCTATAACGTTTTGTATCAGGTAGATCCATATACATATATTTAAAGGTGGAGACTACAATATTCTATAACGTTATGTATCAGGTATATACATATACATATATTGAAAGGTGGACACTACAATATTCTATAACGTTATGTATCAGGCATATCCATATATTTAAAGGTGGACACTACACTATTCTATAACGTTATGTATCAGGTATATCCATATATTTACAGGTGGACACTACAATATTCTATAACGTTATATCTGAGGTATATCCATATACATATATTTAAAGGTGCTGCTACAATATTCTATAACGTTATGTATCAGGTATATACATATATTTAAAGGTGGAGCTACAATATTCTATAACGTTATGTATCAGGTATATACATATATTTAAAGGTGGACGCTACAATATTCTATAACGTTATGTATCAGGTATATCCATATACATATATATAAAGGTGGACGCTACAATATTCTATAACGTTATGTATCAGGTATATACATATATTTAAAGGTGGACGCTACAATATTCTATAACGTTATGTATCAGGTATATCCATATACATATATATAAAGGTGGACGCTACAATATTCTATAACGTTATGTATCAGGTATATACATATATTTAAAGGTGGACGCTACAATATTCTATAACGTTATGTATCAGGTATATCCATATACATATATATAAAGGTGGACGCTACAATATTCTATAACGTTATGTATCAGGTATATACATATATTTAAAGGTGGACGCTACAATATTCTATAACGTTATGTATCAGGTATATCCATATACATATATATAAAGGTGGACGCTACAATATTCTATAACGTTATGTATCAGGTATATATATACATATATATGAAGGTGGAGGCTACAATATTCTATAACGTTATGTATCAGGTATATACATATATTTAAAGGTGGACGCTACAATATTCTATAACGTTATGCATCAGGTATATTCATATACATATATATAAAGGTGGAGGCTACACTATTCTATAACGTTATGTATCAGGTATATTCATATACATATATATAAAGGTGGAGGCTTCAATATTCTATAACGTTATGTATCAGGTATATATATACATTTATTTAAAGGTGGACGCTACAATATTCTATAAAGTTATGTATCAGGTATATCCATATACATATATATAAAGGTGGAGGCTACACTATTCTATAACGTTATATATCAGGTATATACATATATTTAAAGGTGGAGTCTACAATATTCTATAACGTTATGTATCAGGTATATACATATATTTAAAGGTGGACGCTACAATATTCTATAACGTTAAGCATCAGGTATATTCATATACATATATATATAAAGGTGGACACTACAATATTATATAGCGTTATGTATAAGGTATATACATATATTTAAAGGTGGTGCTACAATATTCTATAACGTTATGTATCAGATATATCTATATACATATATATAAAGGTGGATGCTACAATATTCTATAACGTTATGTATCAGGTATATCCATATACATATATTTAAAGGGTGACGCTACAATATTCTATAACGTTATGTATCAGGTATATCTATATACATATATTTAAAGGGTGACGCTACAATATTCTATAACGTTATGTATCAGGTATATATATATATATATATATATATTTAAAGGGTGACGCTACAATATTCTATACCGTTATGTATCAGGTATATACATATATTTAAAGGTGGAGTCTACAATATTCTATAACGTTATGTATCAGGTATATCCATATACTCGATACTATTTTTATTACAAGGCAATGAGCGACATCAGTGGGTTTTCTGGATATATGTATATTAGTCCTTTCAATTGGAATACTTTGTTTTTACTGCTATTCACTCACCAGATGTTGCGGAAAACAAAATCATGTTGATTAATTGATACGTAATTTCTACTGTAACATATAAAGACATATGTCGATATATATTAATTTAATAAAACCTCAAGATGAGAAAACGGATGAACATGTATAGCATGTTGTTCAAAGGAAGCAAAATAAACACAAAGTAAACCACTTTAGGGACCTATATGCGCGTAAGGAGTATTCAGGGGGCAACAACTGACGGATGAACATGTATAGCATTTTGTTCAAAGGATGCAATATAAACACAAAGTAAACCACTTTAGGGACCTATATGCGCGTAAGGAGTATTCAGGGGCAACAACCTATGCCTCTTATAGTGTTACAATACCATGCCCAACTAAAATGTTTTCAGCGCTGTTAAAGAGGGCGTTCATTGTATGTTCGTGCTTTCTAAGTGTGCTTATGGTCGTTGCAGTGTTCCGGAATACAAATGGAGGTAAGTCATACATTATTATTTTATTTTTTTATTATACATGTATACCAAACTTGATGTGTGGCGTTCGTGGTCCAGTGGTAGAGCGTCGGATTTGGAATCGAACGGTCCCGGGTTCGTTACTCGGTCAGGCCACGTATGTAGTGTCATTGAGCAAGGCACCCCACACACATTGCTTAGTACTAGTTAATCGCTTAGGTCGGCTAAGCCTGCCCAGGAAAACATGTCTAAGTCCCCGCGAGGGGTTTGACATTAAAGGAACATACATACATACAAACTTATATAGCGCTATTTTCATCTAAAAATAAAACGTTCAAAAGCGCTTTACAGCCTAAATATCACACCTATTGATAAAAACGTCCACATACAATGAGATAAAACAAGACAAAATAGCAAACACAATTACAATGCATTCTAAATATGCTATAACATATTCGGATCTAAAATAATAACAATTAAAATATAGGTAATAATTAAATAAAATATATTCATTTGCAGTCTTAATCCTGATTGAGCACAGACACGGTTCGATATCTATGTTCCATATGAACATTTAAAAAGGTGTGCCTTACATTAATTATCTATTATTTAAAACACTGTCGTGACGTCATACCTTTGTACTTGCAGTCCATTATTATTAGAGGATATTGTTATATAAGTGTGTTTTAAGTAAGATATAAGCCTCAAACAGTCTGTGCACGCAATAATTGGGACGAAATAGAAGACACGCCATTTTTATGGTTTCTTGTTGTTTATTTGTCTACCACAATTCCAGAGACCATGGGTAGGTACGATGAACTGTAAAATGACAAAGAGCCCATTATAGTTAATGTGTAAGACAACAAAAAGTAGATCAGTTCATGATCAGAAAACTCTCTAAGGCCAATGCTCAGAATAACTAAACATAAATTGATATCAAGTATATGTGCAGCCAATCCGAGCCCAATGAAGTTCAAAGGTCCAGCGAAGACATTGTTATTTACTAGAAATACTTAAAAGAATGGATGCAATGCCAGAGTTGTCGAAACACGAACTGTTCTATATTCTTTACTGTAAAGTTCAACAATGACCCAAAATAACTAATTATTTCAATCAAAAATAGTAATACTAAATTACTTCTACAAGTCAGCTGAAGAAACACCAAGGCAACTGTCCCATTATCTACAAGACAGTTGCACCGATAGTATACCAACCGCACTTACAGTTTAAAGGATAGAACATATATCGGACTGCAATGTAATGCCAGTCTTGAATTTGTAAACAAAATTATTTCATACAAAGGGAGAATACTCTGCACAATTTGTCTGTAAATCGTCAGGAAATTACGTCCCTTGGATTTAGCATCATGGTCTGCTGTTTTCGATATTATTGCAATAAATCATACATGGAGTTATTTAACACTGTCAATAATTAGAGCGCAGTAGTCCTTGAATTATATAATCTCCCAAGACCATATAAAACAACGACCAAGCAGACTTGGAGCTCTCTATGAAATTTGCAAATAGCGTCCTAAAATAAACTGGTCTATTCAACTTGTAAACAATCTTTACACGAAGAAAATTACCACTAGAAAGCTTGCATATGAACGGACAGCATAGGTGCATAATATTACAACATTCATAAATCGTTTCAACATACCAATATTATGAAATCCATCTATTTGACTAGAAAATTAACCTTTTTTAGACTAGAAAACAAATTGTTCCCAACTGTAGCACACACATGAAAATGACCGAAGTAAATCCACTGGTGCGCGCTCCAATCAGATCGCTCGAGATTCGCGCGAAATGTAAACGTATTCGTCCAGTACAATATTCGCTCAGAGCGATCTCGTAACCAAGCATTTCTGCGCTAACACAGTCCAATATTTGACATATTGGATCGTTTTCGGCTGATCTCCTATACATAATACAATAGCAACGACACTATAGTCTTACACAGCGTGTTATTGTTCCGTTCATTGTACATGAAACCATCCAGTACATCTCGTAGAAATATCACATTCTTAACAATAATGACTCTTATTTACCCTTAGACTTTTAAATCAAATAATTATTTATCATTGTACATATCTCGATTCGCCTTAGTATCCTTTGCTCAACTACTATATTACTATTACCAAGTGCTTTTTGTATAGGTATATAATTGTCTTTACCCCACATGTGTGATGGGTGATTGCTTTTAATTTCAAAACATCTTTTTATAAATATAATATGTAAGCTCCGCAAACGTTCTCTATGTTAATTCCGTTACAGAGCACTGTATGCTCCAACAATTAGACAATTATACCATTGTCATTTTACATTACTGTTTTAATGTAACAATAGTAAATGAATATACATGCGTTGTTTCGATCAGAAAATGCAGAACTCAATCATCATTCGATGCAACAAAAAGGTTAATGAAATAGACACATATCTTCAATCATTATGGCAATCCATAATCTAATAAAGAAATAAAAGACTGTCCCCCCCCCAAATTTGAAGTTCGATATATTTTATTAGAAGTGTTAAACCTATTTTATTGTATTGTTACGTCTACGTGTGATTGACAGTAGTTATTCATTTCCGGTGAAACTAGGGTTACATTGGCAGCAGTTATTCATATCCTGTGAAAGTAGTATTACAATGACATCAGTTATTCATATTCGGTGAAGCTAGGGCTACATTGGCAGCAGTTATACATATCCGGTGAAGCTAGGGCTACATTGATAGTTGTTAACATTCATCATGTGATTCAATCCAAGGCAAAGCAAGTCACATGCCCAGTCAATAGTAGGGTGAAGAAATTAAAGTACATTTGCACGCGAGTGAAACTGATCATAGTCAAGCGGCCGAATGGTGGAAGTCGTGATAGCGCTACAAGCGGCCGAATGGTGGAAGTCGTGATAGCGCTACAAGCGGCCGAATGGTGGAAGTCGTGATAACGCTACAAGCGGCCGAATGGTAGAAGTCGTGATAGCGCTACAAGCGGCCGAATGGTGGAAGTCGTGATAGCGCAGTGGATGCGCGTTCGCTTCAGGTGCGAAAGTTCCGGAATTCGAGCCTCGCTTGAGCCATTACGATTGTGCCCTTAGGCAAGACATTTAAATTCCACACTGCCTCTTCTCTTTCCCTCGTGGCGATGGATTCCATCAGGAATGAGAGAGTGATTAATATAAGTTGTACGAATTTGATTCGCAATCGGTCTAAAATAAATGTGTATATACTAATGGTTGCTGTTCACAGATCGTCAACGGTATATATCAGCGGAACATATGGGACTGAGACATGCAGCAGAATATGATGAATCAAGTCGGACACGGCCGGGACATCCTAAAGGTTGGGGTGATGCTAAGCCGCCCGTCGATACCTATGACAGTTTTACAGAGACAGGAAGTAAGCTAAGTAGTAATAACATGTAACCCGTGCTAACTGACACATGTCACGTGGTATTTGATAATTACAAGCCGAATATTTCAATTACCTATAAACCTGATGCAACTGAATGAAATATCTTCCCAAGACCTGTGAAAAACCCTGTGCAAATAGTCAAAACACTGATAAGATCTTATCCTGGCCGCCATTTTGTTTGGCAAATTTCATAAACGGCAATTTCAGGATTTTCCTCCGCAATTCTTTAATTGCAATAACTTAATTAATTTTTGTTTGTTAAAGCAGCATTACATCATATGAAGTAAAAGCTATTTGAAAAATTCAATTTTTACGTATGGGTAGCAATGCTGCCACACATTCTAACATTATACTTTGTATGCTTATGTTCATTTGGTAAACAGTGTTTTTTTTGCGATAAAACAAACTCGAAACCGAAAGTAGGACTTTCCGAGTCGATCGGTCACGCACTTGTTTACAACCGGAACGCATCGTCCGCACTTGTTTGCATTCCCCATTTGTCCCACGTTGTCTTTTTTAATTAAATTACTTGATATGTTGATTCATACCTCTGATAGCTACGTCTTTAGGCACATTTCTACATCCCCGCGAGTGGTTCGACATTAGAGGAAGATAGATAGTCTTTCATGTTCAAAATATATACGTTGTTTTCTACATCCTCTGTTGTTTCACGCATGCGCGCTGTGCGTGTTTACATTTCGTGTATACGACGGTTTATATTTATTGGAATTTTATCGTTTCTGAGCGACTATTACGATTTTTGTAAACGCACACACATTAGTATTTATATTTTACCCAAAACATCCTTTATTACGATGTAATGCTGCTTTAATATATAATAATAATTTGATATGATTTTAAAAGTATTGAAATGCACATATTTTTTGACAATGATGTATGGATTATAAATTATATGAACTTAGCTTGCACCTATTTTTGAATGTATATGTTCACAGTTGATATATTAATTTACAGGTAAATGATTATTTATTCGTTATTGATAGGCAATTTGTGAAATGATACAACACATAATTATGTTCATTGGGAACTTTCCAACAACGTATGGACTATGGTACTGTGATGAAAAATAACTTTTTTATGAAGAAAATAAAATTAAGCTATTTACCGCTGAAATACACTATACTTGCATACTATCTAGTCAACTTTGGTCACATAGGTGAACGTGGGGATTCTCTCTGTGTTGGTCCCGGCCCGTCGTGTGACAATACCAGATTCTCTTTTGATAGTTTACATATTTGGATCTAACGTTTCCTTTTTGCTACATTAAAATTACAATAACGCGATGCTGTAAATATATGCGGACGTTTAGCAAAATCAAGTCCAAACATTTGCCATTGCTGTTAAGTATTCAATAGTTTCTCTACAATTTATATATACTGAACACATAAACTCGCCATTACTATTCGCCAAGCAATTTGTACCATTTAAACGTACTCCAACATGGGAAGGGATTCATATAAGCTTTAAGCTTGTTTCTCGACCCATATCGGTTCGAATGTATACAAATTGTGTTTATATATATGTATATATGTATTTGATCCGCATAAAATATGTTTAAACTAACTTTGTCTAACACAATGGCAGCCACAGTAGGAATGATGACGTCACATGAGAACTATTTATTGAAAAGACTGGTACCGCTGATCAATTGTTCGATCCTCCGTCTGGACCTAATATAAATAGCAGTCTTTCAGTTGGGATTTTCAACCGAGGTCTCGTGTCTGTGCTGTACACCGTACACGTATAAAAGAAGCAGAGGAGACGCTGGAATGGGTCTCTGTCTGTATCATTGCACTACCCTCCAACAATCTAAAATGACTAATCTCTTCAGGAGGCGTCGCTCATATGGACAACCGGTAACGACGATAAATAAAAGTTAATCACACATGTCAATTCAACTAGATGACAAATGTTTGAAGGTTTGAAACCGCAAGGTTATGCTGACCTATATTATAATACATGTATATTCCTGTTCACTTCAGAATCTTACGAAAGTTGCGAGGAAACATTCAACGATACACTGGAACACAATCTTCAAACAATTAAAAACTACCCGAAGGGCATTGCAGACAATTATAAATGGAGAATTGGCGGGAATAGGAGCGCGCCAATAAGGAACGTGGAATTTCCGGTTATTGTCATTGCTATGACACGGATATTTTACCCCAAATCGCAGGGACTGTTTGAGTCAATCCACAACAAACTGATCAACAACTCAAACTATTCTGGGAAAATACGAATAATCGTGTACGACCTTGGTATGAGTCGACGTCAGTTGAAAGTTGTATGTCTACTTTTCATATCATTTAATACGACAGCATGTCTAGCCATAGGTCAGCCACTGCATTCTCGTGACTGACCCTAATACACATTGCATGGAGGACAATTATGTTATATGTTGGGTTTTACGCCTGTATCAGCACAATTTTGGGATATATCGCCGGCGGGCAGTTTACCTAGCAACACCTTTCCTGGGCAGGCTCCAGTGGTTAACCAGTACTTGGGTACACCAACCTCCGTAAGAAACTGCCAACTTTTTCATATAAATGAGACACGGTCTGAACGGGGCTCCAACCCGTGACCATCAGTGATGATAGGTTACAGTGGTATACAAGTCAGCGACTTTAACCACTCGATCACGGAGGCGGACTACATGGCGGACAAAGAAGATTACGTACACATATATAAACATGACACCTTAAAACTTAAACATGTCCGATAACAGCGTCTCAAAGCGTAACTGTCACTGTACCATTCAGTGCATTCCATACGTACCACACCCATACGATCGTTGGCTGTCCGATTAGCGCAGTGGTTAGCGCGCTCGCTTCTCACCAATGCAACCTGGTTCGATCCTCGGACCGGGAAGTATGTGAGACGGTACGGTGGTCGCAAGATCGGACAGGTGAGTTTTCTCCGGATACTCCGGTTTCCTCCCACACGAATGACCACATTTACACTTTCATCAGCGCCAACGAGAGTGATTAATATATGTTGTTAAAACTTGCTTCGCAATCCTTGTAAAATAAATAAATGTTTAAAAGCCATAGGTGAGTATTCCATCGACACAAGTACGCCTTGTCAGCTACACGAGATACGCATTGCTAATTAAAAGAGAATGTGTTCCTTATTTGGACGACCACAGACTGTCTAGTCCAACACATTGACATGTATGTACACTGACACGTGTGTGCATGGACACGTTTGTACATTGACACGTTTGTACATTGACACGTGTGTACATTTACACGTATATATATATATATTTAATATATATACATTTGTGCATTGACACGTGCGTATACTGATACGTGTCTATATTGACACGTGTGCACATTGACACTTGTGTACATTGCCACGTATGTATATTGACACGTTTGTTCATTGATACGTGTGTACATTGACACGTTTGTTCATTGACACGTATGTATATTTACACGTTTGTTCATTGACACGTGTGCACATTGACACGTTTGTTCATTGACACGTATGTATATTGACACGTTTGTTCATTGACACGTGTGCACATTGACACTTGTGTACATTGCCACGTATGTATATTGACACGTTTGTTCATTGACACGTGTGCACATTGACACGTTTGTTCATTGACACGTATGTATATTGACACGTTTGTTCATTGACACGTGTGCACATTGACACGTTTGTTAATTGACACGTATGTATATTGACACGTTTGTTCATTGACACGTGTGCACATTGACACGTTTGTTCATTGACACGTATGTATATTGACACGTTTGTTCATTGACACGTGTGCACATTGACACGTTTACACTTGCCGTGTGTACACTGAAACATGTTTACAATAACACGAATGTTTAGCTGTTATTGCCATGTTCAACATTACCTTGATAGTGTCTTTTATTTGTACGTTCAGAATGATGTGGAGGTTTTACCCGGGGTGTCCGTCCGTGCCTAATACACTGCTAGCTGAAGAGCCGATATATGACCTAAGTTGTCAGTTCGACTTTAAACCCCCAAAGGAAACATTTAGCTACATGTTGTATATAATGTTTTTTTAATTACTCTATAGTATAACATTCTGCTAACGTGCTTTACGCGGCATATCGAACACTCTATATGGAGATCACCTGAATAAGCTTTAAGCTTTCGATTAAATCCATTTTCATTCGGTATGCAATGTATATGTACTGTATATAATGCATGAATAAATATGTTTAAACCAACAATCTATACATTATGCATACTAGAACACTCACATGTACGTATGTATTTTGTGAACAGCTGAGGGCGAAATGCAAATGTGAGGTTCGACGTTTTCCGTTTCAAGATTTTCCGCAGCACGTGAAAATAAAACAGAATTATGCGTGGAAACCAATCATTATACAGGTAAATATGAGGGGTGATTAATACATCCTGATATAGAATAAGTATATAGGAGGGTTGATCAATGAATCACGAAATAAAACATGTACGTAGGAGGGGTGATTAATAAATCCTGATATAGAACAAGCATATAAGAGGGTTGATCAATTAATCACGGAATAAAACATGTACGTAGGAGGGGTGATTAATAAATCCTGATATAGAACACGCATATAAGAGGGTTGATCAATGAATCACGGAATAAAACAGGTATATAGGAGGGTTGATCAATAAATCACGGAATAAAACATGTACATAGGAGGGTTGATCAATGAATCACGGAATAAAACAGGTATATAGGAGGGTTGGTCAATAAATCACGGAATAAAACAGGTATATAGGAGGGTTGGTCAATAAATCACGGAATAAAACAGGTATATAGGAGGGTTGATCAATAAATCACGGAATAAAACAGGTATATAGGAGGGTTGATCAATGAATCACGGAATAAAACAGGTATATAGGAAGGGTGGTCAATAAATCACGGAATAAAACAGGTATATAGGAGGGTGGGTCAATAAATCACGGTATAAAACAGGTAAATAGGAGGGTTTGTCAATAAATCACGGAATAAAACAGGTATATAGGAGGGTTGGTCAATAAATCACGGAATAAAACAGCTAAATAGGAGGGTTGATCAATGAATCACGGAATAAAACAGTTATATAGGAGGGTTGGTCAATGAATCACGGAATAAAACAGGTATATAGGAGGGTTGGTCAATAAATCACGGAATAAAACAGCTAAATAGGAGGGTTGATCAATGAATCACGGAATAAAACAGTTATATAGGAGGGTTGGTCAATGAATCACGGAATAAAACAGGTATATAGGAGGGTTGGTCAATAAATCACGGAATAAAACAGGTATATAGGAGGGTTGGTCAATAAATCACGGAATAAAACAGTTATATAGGAGGGTTGGTCAATAAATCACGGAATAAAACAGGTATATAGGAGGGTTGGTCAATAAATCACGGAATAAAACAGGTAAATAGGAGGGTGGGTCAATAAATCACGGAATAAAACAGGTAAATAGGAGGGTTGGTCAATAAATCACGGAATAAAACAGGTATATAGGAGGGTTGGTCAATAAATCACGGAATAAAACAGCTAAATAGGAGGGTGGGTCAATAAATACTGATATAGAACAAGCATATAGGAGGGTTGGTCAATAAATCACGGAATAAAACAGGTATATAGGAGGGTTGGTCAATAAATCACGGAATAAAACATGTACATAGGAGTGTTGATCAATAAATCACGGAATAAAACAGGTATATAGGAGGGTTGATCAATAAATCACGGAATAAAACAGGTATATAGGAGGGTTGGTTAATAAATCACGGTATAAAACAGGTATATAGGAGGGTTGATCAATAAATCACGGTATAAAACAGGTATATAGGAGGGTTGATCAATAAATCACGGAATAAAACAGGTATATAGGAGGGTTGATCAATAAATCACGGTATAAAACAGGTATATAGGAGGGTTGATCAATAAATCACGGTATAAAACAGGTATATAGGAGGGTTGATCAATAAATCACGGTATAAAACAGGTAAATAGGAGGGTTGATCAATAAATCACGGAATAAAACAATTATATAAGAGGGTTGATCAATAAATTACGGTATAAAACAGGTAAATAGGAGGGTTAGTCAATAATAAATCACGGAATAAAACAGGTAAATAGGAGGGTTGATCAATAAATCACGGAATAAAATAGGTAAATAGGAGGGTTGGTCAATAAATCATGGAATAAAACAGGTAAATAGGAGGGTGGGTTAATGAATCCTGATATAGAACAAGTATATAAGAGGGTTGATCAATGAATCACGGAATAAAACAGGTAAATAGGAGGGTTGATGTGGCTCTGCTTATATTGAATTTCGTAAAGTCAATCTTCGGTTATGTCGAGGTATTTTGATCGGTCCGACGGAATTCGACATAGCGGGTGCAGAACGTAAACTATTACTGAAGTCAAAAATCCAAATCTCAAAACCCATTTGTATGACATTTACGGTATATTCCAAGAGACTATTCATGCCACCATTTGTATGACATTTACGGTATATTCCATGAGACTATTCATGCCACCATTTGTATGACATTTACGGTATATTCCATGAGATTATTCATGCCACCATTTGTATGACATTTACGGTGTATTCCATGAGACTGTTCATGCCACCATTTGTATGACATTTACGGTATATTCCATGAGATTATTCATGCCACCTTTTGTATGACATTTACGGTGTATTCCATGAGACTGTTCATGCCACCATTTGTATGACATTTACGGTATATTCCATGAGACTATTCATGCCACCATTGGTATGACATTTACGGTATATTCCATGAGACTATTCATGCCACCATTTGTATGACATTTATAGTATATTCCATGAGACTATTCATGCCACCATTTGTATGACATTTACGGTATATTCCATGAGACTATTCATGCCACCATTTGTATGACATTTATGGTATATTCCATGCGACTATTCATGCCACCATTTGTATGACATTTACGGTATATTCCATGAGACTATTCATGCCACCATTTGTATGACATTTACGGTATATTCCATGAGACTATTCATGCCACCATTTGTATGACATTTATGGTATATTCCATGCGACTATTCATGACACCATTTGTATGACATTTACGGTATATTCCATGAGACTATTCATGCCACCATTTGTATGACATTTACGGTATATTCCATGAGACTATTCATGCCACCATTTGTATGACATTTACGGTATATTCCAAGAGACTATTTATGCCACCATTTGTATGACATTTACGGTGTATTCCATGAGATTATTCATGCCACCATTTGTATGACTTTTACGGTATATTCCATGAGACTATTCATGCCACCAATTGTATGACATTTACGGTATATTCCATGAGACTATTCATGCCATCATTTGTATGACATTTACGGTATATTCCATGAGACTATTCATGCCACCATTTGTATGACATTTACGGTATATCCCAAGAGACTATTCATGCCATCATTTGTATGACATTTACGGTATATTCCAAGAGACTATTCATGCCACCATTTGTATGACATTTACGGTATATTCCATGAGACTATTCATGACACCATTTGTATGACATTTACGGTATATTCCATGAGACTATTCATGCCACCATTTGTATGACATTTACGGTATATTCCATGAGACTATTCATGCCACCGTGTGTATGACATTTACGGTATATTCCATGCGACTATTCATGCCATCATTTGTATGACATTTACGGTATAATCCAAGAGACTATTCATGCCACCATTTGTATGACATTTACGGTATATTCCAAGAGACTATTCATGCCATCATTTGTATGACATTTACGGTATAATCCAAGAGACTATTCATGCCACCATTTGTATGACATTTACGGTATAATCCAAGAGACTATTCATGCCACCATTTGTATGACATTTACGGTATATTCCTAGAGACTATTCATGCTATCATTTGTATGACATTTACGGTATATTCCATGAGACTATTCATGCCACCATTTGTATGACATTTACGGTATATTCCATGAGACTATTCATGCCACCATTTGTATGACATTTACGGTATATTCCATGAGATTATTCATGCCACCATTTGTATGACATGTATACGGTATATTCCTAGAGACTATTCATGCCACCATTTGTATGACATTTACGGTATATTCCATGAGACTATTCATGCCATCATTTTTATGACATTTACAGTATATTCCATGAGACTATTCATGCCACCATTTGTATGACATTTACGGTATATTCCATGAGACTATTCATGCCACCATTTGTATGACATTTACGGTATATTCCAAGAGACTATTCATGCCACCATTTGTATGACATTTATACGGTATATTCCTAGAGACTATTCATGCCACCATTTGTATGATATTTACGGTATATTCCAAGAGACTATTCATGCCACCATTTGTATGACATTTACGGTATATTCCAAGAGACTATTCATGTCACCATTTGTATGTCATTTACGGTATATTCCAAGAGACTATTCATGCCATCATTTGTATGACATGTATACGGTATATTCCGTGATACTATTCATGCCATCATTTGACATTTACGGTATATTCCATGAGACTATTCATGCCACCATTTGTATGACATTTACGGTATATTCCATGAGACTATTCATGCCACCATTTGTATGACATTTACGGTATATTCCATTAGACTATTCATGCCACCATTTGTATGACATTTACGGTATATTCCATGAGACTATTCATGCCACCATTTGTATGACATTTACGGTATATTCCATGAGATTATTCATGCCACCATTTGTATGACATGTATACGGTATATTCCATGAGATTATTCATGCCACCATTTGTATGACATTTACGGTATATTCCATGAGACTATTCATGCCATCATTTGACATTTACGGTATATTCCAAGAGACTATTCATGCCACCATTTGTATGACATTTACGGTATATTCCATGAGACTATTCATGCCATCATTTGTATGACATTTACGGTATATTCCAAGAGACTATTCATGCCACCATTTGTATGATATATACGGTATATTCCATGAGACTATTAATGCCACCATTTGTAGAAAAATGAGAGTTAAGAGAGACAACTTTGTGGAACCCGATATTATCCAAATTACATTTTCAACACGATATAATAGGTTTAAATTGCTGTGTTTCGTACATTTAGAGAGTATTCATGGGAAGTAACTGACTAATATTTCGCATTGTTGGTATTAGTGGGTAAATTGTTACGGGTGTTAAAAATGAAAATGGTTAACATTTAAATGATAAACAAGAAAATGGTTAACATTTAAATGATAAACAAGAACATGGTTAACATTTAAATGATAAAAAAGAAAATGGTTAATATTTAAATGATAAAAAAGAAAATGGTTAATATTTAAATGATAAAAAAGAAAATGGTTAATATTTAAATGATAAAAAAGAAAATGGTTAACATTTAAATGATAAAAAAGAAAATGGTTTATATTTAAATGATAAAAAAGAAAATGGTTAACATTTAAATGATAAAAAAGAAAATGGTTAACATTTAAATGATTATTTGAAACAGGTTCAAAAATACAAACTCTCAAATTGGATTACGAACAAAAGACGATAGTAATTTAAAGAAATGTTCGCTGAGCAGTGTAAAATTTAAACTATGTGTATCTCTTTCCCATCTATAGAGTGTATTGATGGAGTTTGGATTCGTGTGGTGGGCTGATTCCTCATTACGTTTCACGACGTCTAATCTCGACAAAGTCATTGCAATGGCGAGGAAGAACAGCATATTGTTTCGGATAACCCAAGACGGTCCGGATAAATACAGTGTCGCGAAACAAACTGCGAAAGAGACATTCAAATTTCTTGGAGAAGACGTATGTAAATTTAAACATTTAGGTGAAGCTTTAGGTGGTACCGTCTTAGTTTATTTAGACTCGGTAAGCAAAGTTCTAATTAACGCTTGGGTATCTTGTGCTCTCAACAAAGAATGCATGGCGCCTGTTCCACCAGAAACATCCTTAGTCTGTGATAGTAATAATGAACTTGACCATCGATGTCACCGTTATGACCAATCAGTGCTCAGTATACTGGTATGTCGTATTTATCATGCGCACAACAGTTACCCGTTTACTGATCTCATGGCCAATGTGACAGTTTTTAGATCAAATATTATGTCATATCTCGAAATATGTGAACAACCACCTGCATGGCACTGTTATTTATGAAGATTGTCGTGAAACGTATGTTTGTTTTCGATAACTGTAGGAAAGCACATTACTTCCGGAAAAACATGGACATACTTCAGCTTCGATGCAATACTTGGCAACTCCGCTACGCAGATATCACTAAGGGTGGTTGCAAGTGTGTGGATGTCTGATGCTGAGCGCTCGGCAAATGGTGACCGCATAAGCTTATGTTTGTGAAAATATAAAATGCAAACTTGTATTCACGCTATACAGAGTCCCGTATCCAGAGTCCCTACACAATGTGGTACTTGACAACTCCGCTATGCAGATATCACCAAGGGTGGGCTAAAAGTATGTGCATGTGTGATGTTGGACGCTCGGCAAATGGTGACCGCATAAGTTTGAATTTTTGAAAATATAAAATGCAAACTTGTATTCACGCTAGATACGAGTTCTTAGACAATATGTGGCTGTTGAACAGGTAGCGTGAAGGTGGTCAATGTGGGTACAGGTACCACTGAAGCAAGACATTCATTCCAAAGAGCAATCAGCCACGACAATAACGAATATGGACAAACATTATGTTTAATTTAAACATATTATATTCATCAATATTTACATCATGTTGTAACATTAATATACAAGAAAGTCCGCCTCCGTGGTCGAGTTCTTAAGGTCGCTGACTTGTATACCACTGTAACCTATCATCACTGATGGTCACGGGTTTGAGCCCCGCTCATACCGTGTTTCATTTATATGAAAAAGTTGGCAGTTTCTTACGGAGGTTGGTGCACCCAAGTACTGGTTAACCACTGGAGCCTGCTCAGGAATGGTGTTGTTAGGTAAACTGCCCACCGGCGATATAGCCCAAAAATGGTGTTGATGCAGGCGTAAAACCCGAAATATAACATAACATATAATATACAAGAACAGATGGATTAAATCGAAAATTAAACCCTTATTTAGATATTTTCCATGACATACATATACAACGTTTTCGGCACACCTCTCCTGAATTAAATATACGTGATTTGCTTCAGAGATGGACTCGTGGGTTCGGATCTTGGCGTGGGTTCGGGTCTTGGCGTGGGTTCGGGTCTTGTCGTGGGTTCGGGTCTGGTCGTGGGTTCGGGTCTTGTCGTGGGTTCGGGTCTTGGCGTGGTGTGGGTGAACAACATGCGGAGTCGTGAGATACATGTATCAATCTAAGCATAATTTTTATAGGTTTGTCTTTTCTCTCTCTTTCTAATCCGTCGAGTGATTTTTATTTTTCATTCTATTTTGTCTACTCTTTTCAGTTATGAAACTCAGTCATTAGTTTACGTTGAGCTTGATTTACCGGTTGTTCTCATAGCAATGTTGGATCGCTCCATTTACCCAATTTGTTTAAATCTTCTTAGTTTATACATATTTAAGTTAGTTCGATTGCGACACAACTTATATTACTCACTATTGAGACCTCATTCCTGATGGAATCCATCGACCCGAGGGAGAGAGAAGAGGTATGTGGAATTTAAATGCCTTGCCTAAGGGCACACTTGTAACGGCTCCAGTGGTGCGCGAACTCGGAGCATTTCGCACCTGAAGCGAACTCACAACCACTGTGCTATCACGACTTCCACAAATCTAAACTCACGACTTCCACTAAATCTTCTTATGTAAGTGTTTGATAAAGGATGATCAATTGCGCAGTCATCATCAACTAGTCGGATATGTCATTGGTGTATGGTGTAAACGACGGATAAAGTCGGTCCTAATACCGTACCATGGCGGACGCCAAACGTGACAGAAGACGCGCGAGATGCAGCACCGTCTATTACTACTGGTTGTTTTCGATCTCTGAGGAATTCATTCACAAATGACAGAATATTATCCCGGATTTTATATTAAGATAACTTTACTGTTAGCCGTGCGAAACCTTATCAAAGGCTTTCGCAAATCCAATATAGCATATATCAAGACGTTTTGCAATAACATCTGTTATATGAATCACAGGGATTCGGCATGTTTGGGGGTACTAGTATATATATTTAAGTACAGAGATTCTACTCTGTGGGATGTCAGATATCGCATCGATCAGTAAAATGGCCCTATCTGAAACAATTTTGTACAAATCTGTCCAAATATAACGCCTATCCCGAGAATATTGTTCTTCAAATAAAACACAACTTTAAGCTGCATGCATGTATACTTTGCAAACAATTGCCACATACATTGGCCATAGCAGGTCACATTTCAATACTAGGACACAGCAACAACAACAAATCTTTGACGGGAGAGTTTTAACTGTGAATAACATTATCAATAAAATGTGTTTCCACTAACGTGTAGGTTTATTCGGCAAAAATGTACGTCAAAAAGAGATTTCGTAGTATTTTCAATTTGTTTTGAAAATGTCTAAAGCGGCGCAATTCGCATTGAAACGAGCGTTGAAACGAGCGTTCTGATTGGATTATGATTATTCTTCATATAAAAAAACCATCTTGTTACATTCTAATAATCCAATCAGAACTTCAAGAATATTATTATCATGCCTCTGGTTCATAATTTGTGAAAAATGTTCTAATGTAACATAGTTACCTTTTGCCCTGTGCCTATATACATGTGTAGTGATTAATTACCTTATGTTTTGATGACTCTCTTAATTTAATTATTTAAACATGTATGATTATATTATAGGACAACAGTCTTTTCAGTGTGTGTGTGCCCTTTGTTGGGGACATCTGATATACATGTCTGCACTTGATAAAATGGATGGGGGAAATCCATTGTTTGGATCACGCGACCATCATATGGGATTTCGCCAGACATGTGGTGGTAGAGTGCTTACTAAGCAGCGTACACACAATGAATTGACTGGTGCAAGCCGGCATTAATGCATGGTTTGCAGAGGTTTGCACTCTCTCTGGCAGTAGACACGGACCACAGGGTCATGGAAACGCATGATCGTGTGATCAAGTCTATTTGATATTCCATGCCAAATTGTCAACAATTGGAAAGCTAAATGAATTTGATTAGTTAAGAGAATTGTGGGCAGAGTTTATAGCTCTCCTCACAAATGTCTATAAAACCATCTCGGACAGCTTTGGCAGGGAGTGAGCCTGGTTGGTTACTATTGAGACTAGCGTCTCTGTGTTGTTATAATGTCGGCTCTTAGATGTAATTAAATACTATTAAGACTTTGTTGTTGCTGTGATTACGTCCGGAGAGCCTCGCTGAGTCCACATCGTAACACTAACATCTTTGAAATACTAACTGTCAATGAAACGGGTCTATAGTTCGATGGTTTTATTCTATTATTATGAATATCGATGCTACCTTTGCGCAGTCCGAATTTCTGATGTATCCTGTGACGGTTTGTTATACATTACATCTGCCTGAGTGTCGTTCAGTAAAGAGATTGGTATTTTCTCAGATTCACTTACATTTTTAACAATCGGCATGTTACACTATTTAATGTAATATTAATATTGGTCATATATTGATGCGGTTATATTCCTTTATTTTATGCTAATTGATGTAATACAGTGTTCTATCTGTGAGATATAATCCATATCACTCACTGTATATCACTCACTGTATTTTGCCGGACTACTTTTTTATTATCTCCCTTCCCAATACACTATTCTTGCACCTGACAACTGACAATGTCTCGAATTTTGTCATTGCAAATTGTAACAATAAATCCAATAAATGCTTTCATGTATTTGTCCTCGATTCAACTTTAAATTCAAGATGGCGGCATATTTGTGTATCAACTCACGACGTATTTTCGTCAATGTATTCATACGCGCAAAATCACGACGGCCAGCTATTTTAATTTCTTAATTGTTTGTTTGTTTTTCACCAATTAGCATAAAATAAAAAACGAAACTTTGTTTGTTTTGAGTGAATATGGAATATATCTCACCTCGAAGTGAGAACATTTTCATATTTTCACTCGCGCAACGCGTTCGTGAAAATATTTTTAATTTTTTCATTTCTCAGTGAGATATATTCCATATTCACTCAAAACAAACAAATATCCTCTATTTATCCTGTTGGTTTTGTAAGTATTGTAGGTTTTCCATTGTGCTTAATACCGAGAAGAATTGTTCGTTTAATAATTCAACCTTTTCTGGTAAACATTCAGCTATTTTGTTATTAACATTTTAGTGTGCTAATATACAACGGTAATTTCCAGATTCAAACAATCTATTGATTAATGGAGCGTATGCCTGCATGCTAGGAAGTATTCACGAACTCTTTCGTTTCCTGACATGTTAACTTTATTATAGAGTCTGTGTTGTTTCCTATTCATTACTTTTGTTTTTATTCATCCGATGTATATCAGGGTTTCCATTCGGTGTCTGTTATTGAATACATGTATTCTTAGTTGCAGTTGCAACGATAGTGTGTGTAATGTCATTCCAGTTAGTATCTACTGGTTTAAAGCAAGGGGGTCTTTTGAAGTAACTGTCTATAAAAATGGACACAACTTTCCGGATGTTAACCCTTTGAAGTAACTGTCTATAACAATGGACACAACTTTCCGGATGTTAACCTTTTGAAGTAACTGTCTATAAAAATGGACACATCTTTCCGGATGTTAACCCTTTGAAGTAACTGTCTATAAAATGGACACAACTTTCCGGATGTTAACCTTTTGAAGTAACTGTCTATACAAATGGACACAACTTTCCGGATGTTAACCTTTTGAAGTAACTGTCTATAAAATGGACACAACTTTCCGGATGTTAACCTTTTGAAGTAACTGCCTATAACAATGGACACAACTTTCCTGATGTTAACCCTATCAGCTTTTTTGAAGACGTTGATCATTACTTCCGGAAATACCCGGAGAGACGAAACAATGACGGACAATAAACCTTCCTTCCGGTACACCGTGCACATAGAAGAACCAGAGGAGATTCTGGATACCGGTTGTCAATATGAGCGACGCATCCTGAAGATATTAGTCATTTTAGATTTTGGAGGATAATGCAATGATACAGACAGAGACCCATTCCAGAGTCTCCGGTAAATCACCGACCTGAGATCTCGGATTAAAGTCCCATCTGAAAGACTGTTAATTTTATTATGATCAGACGGTGGATCGAACCTGCGATCCCTGGTTTACCAGTCCAGCGTGATAACCGCTGGACAACATATTCATATGTACAGTAACAACAACAATAAATTTGAAGCAATGATATTTGCCTGTTTTCAGCCTTATTACACTCAGCTACATCCGTACGCCTTAGTAAATAGTCCCTAATAATCGAACAACTTCACGCAAATAATCGATACAATATGTTCACATTTATCACTGGATATTGCTAGTACATATTGAGCATTTTATTGATCTAAGCAGGTGATTTTCAACAAATAATGCATGAACACAAACAAGATGTGTATTTCCAATGTATATTACAAGCTGTCAATGTCATGCTGCGACCAATCAGAATCATTACAGGTGTTACTAAACGTGTTGATATGTAAGAATATATGGCATGGCAGTATTACACTGAATACAAGTTATGTGATAAATAATGTTACCGGATAGTATAGCTTCCCCTTTAAATATATATATATATATATATAGATGGTGTAGTCCTATTGTTCCCACTTATATAAAATAAATAATGTTACCGGATAGTACAGCTTCTCCTTTATATATATATATAGATAGATTGTGTAGTCCTATTGTTCCCACTTATATAAAATAAATAATGTTACCGGATAGTACAGCTTCTCCTTTAAATATATATATAGATATATTGATAGATAGTTAGATTAGATAAATAAATAATGTAGATAGACAGCTTATAATAATAATAGATAGATAGATAGATAGATAGATAGATAGATAGATAGATAGAAGATAAGATAGATAGAGATAGTAGATAGAAAATAGAATAGATAGAAGATAGATAGATAGATAGAAGAAGATAGATAGAAAAAAAAAAAAAAAAAAAAAAAAAAAAAAAAAAAAAAAAAAAAAAAAAAAAAAAAAAAAAAAAAAAAAAAAAAAAAAAAAAAAAAAAAAAAAAAAAAAAAAAAAAAAAAAAAAAAAAAAAAAAAAAAAAAAAAAAAAAAAAATAAATAATAGATAGATAGACAGATTCTCCATAATAAATATATATATAGATAGATAGATAGATAGATAGATAGATAGATAGATGGATAGATAGATACATATATAAACATAAATAGATAGATAGATAGATACATAAATAATATATATATAGATATATAGATAGATTGATACATATATAGATAAATAGATAGATAGATAGATAGATACATAGATATATATATATATATATAGATAGATGGTGTAGTCCTATTGTTCCCACTTATATAAAATAAATAATGTTACCGGGTAGTACAACTTCCCCTTTAAATATATATATATATATATATGGTGTAGTCCTATTGTTCCCACTTATATAAAATAAATAATGTTACCGGATAGTACAGCTTCCCCTTTAAATATATATATATGGTGTAGTCCTATTGTTCCCACTTATATAAAATAAATAATGTTACCGGATAGTACAGCTTCCCCTTTAAATATATATATATATAGATAGATGGTGTAGTCCTATTGTTCCCACTTATATAAAATAAATAATGTTACCGGGTAGTACAGCTTCCCCTTTAAATATATATATATATATAGATGGTGTAGTCCTATTGTTCCCACTTATATAAAATAAATAATGTTACCGGATAGTACAGCTTCCCCTTTAAATATATATATATATAGATAGATGGTGTAGTCCTATTGTTCCCACTTATATAAAATAAATAATGTTACCGGATAGTACAGCTTCCCCTTTAAATATATATATATATAGATGGTGTAGTCCTATTGTTCCCACTTATATAAAATAAATAATGTTACCGGATAGTACAGCTTCCCCTTTAAATATATATATATATAGATGGTGTAGTCCTATTGTTCCCACTTATATAAAATTAGGTATAAACGGGTGTGGGACGGATATACATGCAGACAGACAGACAGAAGACAGACATAATGTGTTTAAGAGTGTTTAAGATCAAATACAATCAAACGGAAGGACAGACAGGCAGACAGACAGCAACTATATATATACATACCATGAACCTGTAACCACCAACAACAAGACTTTGTCCACCGCGTTTGTTGCGGACAAACTCAATTTGAACTTGTGCATTTACCATAACTTTAAGTTGTATGCATATGACATATATGTCTACTGGACAACAGCAAGTGGGAATAAAAGGATTAAACCATATATATATATATATGGATACTAGGTGATGAGTTCCACTATCTGTTTAAATGTCCTTACTTTAATGTTTCTTGGAAGTCGCACCTTCGAAATTACTACTACCAAAGACCCAATACTGTCAAGTTTCGGCAGAGAATTATTCAATATAAGCTCAATCCAAATTCATTCAGCAATTAGCACTATTATCCCCACATATTATGGCCACTTTCAGGAGAACCTAATCTACCAATTTCCCTCAGAATCTTACTATCGCACTAAATTACCATTAATTACTACATCTATTAACGTTAACAAACTTACCCCTCACAGGCACCCTTTGCATTTACTAATGTCCGTAGATCTATAACAAACTTACCCCTCACATGCCCCATTTGCATTTACTAATGTCCGTAGATCTATAACAAACTTACCCCTCACAGGCCCCCTTTGCATTTACTAATGACCGTATATCTATAACAAACTTACCCCTCACAGGCCCCCTTTGCATTTACTAATGTCCGTATATATATAACAAACTTACCCCTCACATGCCCCCTTTGCATTTACTAATGTCCGTAGATCTATAACAAACGTACTAACAAACTTACCCCTCACAGGCACCCTTTGCATTTACTAATGTCCGTAGATCTATAACAAACTTACCCCTCACATGCCCCTTTGCATTTACTAATGTCCGTAGATCTATAACAAACTTACCCCTCACAGGCCCCCTTTGCATTTACTAATGACCGTATATCTATAACAAACTTACCCCTCACAGGCCCCCTTTGCATTTACTAATGTCCGTATATATATAACAAACTTACCCCTCACATGCCCCCTTTGCATTTACTAATGTCCGTAGATATATAACAAACGTAACCCTCACAGGCCCCCTTTGCATTTACTAATGTCCGTAGATCTATAACAAACGTACCCCTCACAGGCCCCCTTTGCATTTACTAATGTCCGTAGATCTATAACAAACTTACCCCTCACATGCCCCCTTTGCATTTACTAATGTCCGTATATATATAACAAACTTACCTCTCACAGGCCACCTTTGCATTTACTGATGTCCGTAGATATATAACAAACTTACCCCTCACAGGCCCCCTTTGCATTTACTAATGTCCATAGATATATAACAAACTTACCCATTACAGGCCCCCTCACATTTACTAATGTCCGTCGATATATAAGTAGAATCACATGTTTCCACATTCCGATCTAAATCGCATTGATAAAACTCCAATCACGAGCGTATCCGTACTTTTTATTCGTGGACAACATTTTAATATATACCAACATTTATTAAATTATAGCGGTACGTTCTTGGATCACCCACTAGCTACCGATAATCGAATTCCACGTGCTTATTCTAGTATACATGCGCACGAAATGTCCGTGGGACACGAGCTACAGCTAAATATATCGATGCATAATTTTCCCACGGTATTTGCATATTAGGCCAGTATGAATAAATCACTTGAATGTCGTCCCAACCCACATCGATATACTTTGCTTGAAGTGATATTTGATCTACAATAACGGTGGCTTTGGATGATTATCTGTACATAAGCTTAATTTAGCCCCACTGCGTTGAACTTGCTAGCGATTCGTATTAATCATATTATTTATGATTGGTACGCAAATACGCCCACACTCAGTAATCGCTAGCATGTTCAACGCAATAGGGCAATATAAGCTTATATATATATGTAAAATAATTGATAACCTACAATTATGATTCAAGTACCTGATACATAACGTTATAGAATATTGTAGCGTCCCCTTTAAATATATGGATATACCTGATACATAACGTTATAGAATATTGTAGTATCCACCTTTAAATATATGTATATGGATATACCTGATACATAACGTTATAGATTATTGTAGCGTCCCCTTTAAATATATGGATATACCTGATACATAACGTTATAGAATATTGTAGCCTCCACCTTTAAATATATGTATATGGATATACCTGATACATAACGTTATAGAATATTGTAGCGTCCACCTTTAAATATATGTATATGGATATACCTGATACATAACGTTATAGAATATTGTAGCCTCCACCTTTAAATATATGTATATGGATATACCTGATACATAACGTTATAGAATATTGTAGCCTCCACCTTTAAATATATGTATATGGATATACCTGATACATAACGTTATAGAATATTGTAGCGTCCACCTATAAATATATGTATATGGATATACCTGATACATAACGTTATAGAATATTGTAGCCTCCACCTTTAAATATATGTATATACCTGATAAATAACGTTATAGAATATTGTAGCGTCCACCTTTAAATATATGTATATGGATATACCTGATACATAACGTTATAGAATATTGTAGCGTCCACCTTTAAATATATGTAAATGTATATACCTGATGCATAACGTTATAGAATATTGTAGTGTCCCCCTTTAAATATATGTATATGGATATACCTGATACATAACGTTATAGAATATTGTAGCGTCCACCTTTAAATATATGTATATGTATATACCTGATACATAACGTTATAGAATATTGTAGCGCCCCACTTTTAATATATGTATATGTATATACCTGATACATAACGTTATAGAATATTGTAGCGTCCCCCTTTAAATATATGTATATACCTGATAAATAACGTTATAGAATATTGTAACGTCCACCTTTAAATATATGTATATGGATATACCTGCTACATAACGTTATAGAATATTGTAGCGTCCCCCTTTAAATGTATGTTTATACCGGATACATAACGTTATAGAATATTGTAGCGCGCCACTTTAAATATATGTATATGTAGTTCATATGAAGCAGATAAAACCATAATTTGTTCCCATTTGCGATACATGGAATTATATAACACATTTACTCATTGTATAACATATTTATATAGCACATTTATTCATTGGATAACATATTTATATAACACATTTACTCATTGGATAACATATTTATATAACACATTTACTCATTGGATAACAGATTTATATAACACATTTAATCATTGAGTAACACATTTATTCATTGGATAACATATTTATATAACACATTTATTCATTGGATACCATATTTATATAATACATTTAATCATTGGATACCATATTTAAATAACACATTTATTCATTGGATAACATATTTATATAACACATTTATTCATTGGATAACATATTTATATAATACATTTAATCATTGGATACCATATTTAAATAACACATTTATTCATTGGATAACATATTTATATAACACATTTAATCATTGGATAACATATTTAAATAACACATTTATTCATTGGATAACATATTTATATAACACATTTACTCATTGGATAACATATTTATATAACACATTTATTCATTGGATAACATATTTATATAACACATTTATTCATTGGATAACATATTTATATAACACATTTACTCATTGGATAACATATTTATATAACACATTTACTCATTGGATAACATATTTATATAACACATTTAATCATTGGATAACATATTTATATAATATATTTAATCTTTGGATGACATTATTCGAAATATGACACAATATCACCTCGTTTTATCACATAAATGTTGTTTAGTTTTGTATCCAATGGATACACATTCTGCTCATGGAACAGTCTACGTGTTATAATACCTAACGCTGATTGGTCGAATCTGTGGCACCGCCCATCGTAATCAAGTTGCGTGTGACATTTCAGGTTCTGCAAACTACCGACAGGGGCAATACAGTCTCTGTTTAATGCACATATCGCCCATGCTTGAACGACGGCACGTGACAAGCGATCGTAGTGAAACATCACTATTCCACCCCAGGTCTCACCAAAAGGTCTAAATTTGCATCTGTCCTCTCCAAAATAATAAAACGTTCTTGTGTCTGTTTGTTTTGTTAGACTAAACTTTAATCTAGCGGAGGTGGACACGGTGAATAGCATACTGTATTCCCTAGCATAGGCTATAGCAGAGTCAATATCACTGGTGGTAAACCGCATCGAACTGTCCAGCCACCACACGAAGCCATATTCCATCAGTACTTGCTGAAAATAAGCAATACAGTTCTTTTTGTTGTCATAATTATATAGACAATATCCAGATTTGGAACCAACACCGTTATAACAGGGCTAATTGTAGAGGGCGATTTGGGCGAATTAGTCGCCCTAGGCACCTGGCTTTGCCCCCTGGGGCCCACTTCTCCCGAAAAGATACACTGACCCATTATAAAGCACTCCTCTATTCAAATGTTGTAGGTAATGGTGATGCGGTGCATTTCAACAATAAGTTGTTGATGTTTATTACATAACCCCAAGGACGCGATCGCGCGCTTTCTCACTTCTTCATATAGGATCAAGTATAAAAACTAGCCAGCTGTCCGCCGTCTATACAGAACTGAGCATTGCTGTCGCCATATAGGGAAGTTAATTGAGGTTACTCATACTTAGTCAATGCGGTTTCTTTGGTTCCGGTAGCAAATCTGACATCAGCGAAGTCCTTGACCCATTACCCTGCCGTGAGCTGTGTCTTGGTGTCAACGTGCACTGTATGTAGGTTAGACCTGTCTTACTGGGCAACACACAAATACGTATTATGCATATTGTATATTAATTGAACATTTTGGTGAGTTATTGCAAGTATATTTACCTGAACAATGATAGGTTTAAATGCGTATGTATGAAGGGTTCCGACATGAGATGGAAACTGTTCGAATGGAAATCTCCGTAACTCACACTTGCAATGCTTCTTCACCTGTAATGTAACGCACAACTGTTTAATTATTCAGTCCGCCTCTGTTGTCACTGACTTATATACCACTGTAACCTATCATTACTGATGGTTACGGGTTCGAGCCCCGCTCAGGCCATGTCTCATTTATATGAAAAAGATGGCAGTTTCTTACGGAGGTTGGTGCACAAATACTGGTTAACCGCTGGAGCCTGCCCAGGAAAGGTGTTGTTAGGTAAACTGCCCGTCGCTCAAATGGATAACCCGTAGCGACGTTTATTAAATAATAAATTAAATAAAATAATTATTGACTTTTAGAATATATCAATTCTAAGACTATATCAATTCTTAGAATATATCAAGAATGTATCAGGGCCTCGACACGTCGTGGTATACCTGGTACTGTGGTTTCAAAATATAGCAATAACAGTCATAAACACATATTCCATACAATATTCGCATTTAAAGTATAAAACTAGTACATTACACGAGTCCTCTAAGTCACCCATTGCAACTCCATATATACAATGAACGGAAATAGCAAACAATTAAATTACAATCATAGCTCATGAATGTATCAAATTAAGGAACTCAATATGCATATAAATGGTCGTATACACACAGTCACTATGTTACCACATATACAATGTAAACTATATGTTGTGTTTGTTACATGCTGTACATTGATGAGACTGAAATAAAGAATAAAATATACACTAAAACATACCATCTCTGCTTGCCTGGTTGTCATCCCAAGATCGTAGACAATGATATGCACATCTTTCCCGTACTTTGGATTAACCAAAAACCGCTTGTGTAGAGACAAAAATAATCCTTGGGATTGTGGGTAATATCGCTTGTCAAAGGCGGTCACGAAAACCGGAAAATGTTTCATACGAAATGGTTCAGTCATATTGACGCCGATTTTCCACAAATATTCGTCTGCTACACCTCGCGGATAATTCTGTATTACCTTCAGATTATCTTCCAGTGTTGTGTTAAACGTTTCCTTACACAGGAAAGACAGACCTGAAACAGGAAGTACGATTATCTCATTCGAAATATCTCTATTGTTTGTCATAAATCAAAATGAAATAAAACTAAATCAATGCTTCTATATTAATCTCGTATTGAAAATGCCACCAAAATAATGAGATTGACTATAAAACTGTGTTTAGTTTAATCATATTGTATTTAATGCCATTTCTTGCTTATTTCGCTAATGTTGGAATAAAACATATATCTATGTCAATAGATTTAGGAAACTTTCTTATTACAAAATCATGAATTGCCTTTTAACTAGTTCCATGTGTGTTGAGCTCATTCGAATTCCAACATTTAGCTTAATGGTATAATAAACAATTACAGCTGTACATTAAAGTTCCTGTATTCTATAAATTGAAGCTTTCAGAATATTAATCTATATAAATAAATAATTATATTTATGTATTAATACTAAATTTAATATTAGCTGGGTATATCTTGATACGTTCATAAGAGATGTTTTGTGTGCTATGTATAAACATAATAACAAACGTAAAGTGAATACTATATGTCATGCAACAACATAATGGGCCTTTAAAGTATCTTAACATGTGATGCATACTTAATTAGATATATTGATGTGTATATATATTGGCTATAGATGTGTTTTGTATCATGTAATGCCTAATAAAATATATGTTATGTTATGTTATATAGTGATTTGCTGTCGCCGTATTTGTTCATATGTATACCACATGGCTGTGCGACCTTCTGGGTTTGAATAAATAAACGTTATATAAATAAATATATAATGAAGTGAAATAGCGACTAAAGATTTAAAACATAAATAAAGAAATTTGGCGATTTGCTTTTTACATCAATTTATTCTATGCGAAAAAAGTACATGTTATAGATGTTTGCTGTGTTATTTATAACCATACTAACAAACGTATAGTGAATAGTATGTGCCATGCAAAAACAATATGGGCCTTTAAAGTATGTTATCATATCATGCATATAAATACTTGCATTACAGTTGCCTTCTTAATTAGATATATTGATGTGTATATATATTGGCAACAGATGTGTTTTGTATCATTGAATGCCTAATAAAATATATGTTATGTTATGTTATATATTGATTTGCTGTCGTCATATTTGTCCATGTGTATACAAAATGGGTGTGATACTTTCTAGATTGGAATAAATAAACTTTATATATAAATAAATATATAATACAACACATGACAATGTAACGAAAAGCGAAGTTGCAGGAACATTCGTCTCCTCCCAACAAGACAGTAATTGAAGTGAAATAGCGACTAATGATTTAAAATATAAATAAAGAAATATGGCGATTTGCTTTGTACATACATTTATTTTATGAGAAAAAAGTACCTGTTATTGATATAATTAAAAACAAAATAGCTAAGAATACATATATAGCGAGATAGCGATAACGTGTATATATAGCGAGATAGCGATAACGTGATATAGATAGCGAGATAGCGAAAACGTGATATATAGCGAGAGAGCGATAACGTGATATAGATAGCGAGATAGCGATAACGTGATATATATAGCGAGATAGCGATAACGTGATGTAGATAGCGAGGTCGCGATAACGTGATATATATAGCGAGATAGCGATAACGTGATATATATAGCGAGATAGCGATAACATGATATATATAGCGAGATAGCGATAACGCGATTTAGATAGCGAAATAGCGATAACGTGATGTAGATATCGAGATAGCGAGAGATAGAGAGCAACAGAGAGAGATAGAGAGCGCAACATATAGAGAGCCCGAGAGAGATAGAGCGAGAGATAGAGAGAGAGTGAGAGCGAGAGAGATAGAGAGAGATAGCGAGGTAGAGAGAAATAGAGATAGCGCGAGAGAGATAGAGATGGAGAGAGAGCGAGAGATAGGTAGAGAGATCGAGCGAGAGAGATAGAGAGAGAGCGAGAGAGATAGAGCAGAGAGTGAGATAGATAGATAGATAGAGAGAGAGAGAGAAAACGATTTCAAATACTATTTTAGCACATAACATTGCTTGTATTCAACGTAATCTCTTCAATAGTCATCTCTTAAAACACCTGTACTGATTCTGATTGGAGGCGGCATGACATTGACAGCTTGCAATAGACATTACATGTTGTTTGAGTTCAAGCTTTATTTGTTGAAAAAGATTCAATGTGTTTAAGAAAACGATATATAACTAAATAGTATACTGAGCACCCGGACATTGTCACATTCATTGAATTATTGAACTTGGACAATACTGGCAAATTAATGAAATTATTACGGTTTCTAGAATGTGCTTTCAAAATGCGTTTTAATTTACTTAATGAGTATAATTGATGCATTATTTTCTAAATGCGTGTATGTTTATTTATACATGTTTATCTTTCATATATGTTTTAGTGTATATGGATATATAGTTATCATATAACACAGGTTTTCATAAGATTTATTTACATCATTATTGGTAGTTAGATCATGTGTTATCTTTGTATGTATGTGATGTATGTATGTTCCTTTAATGTCAAACCCCTCGCGGGGACTTAGACATGTTTTTCCTGGGCAGGCTTAGCCGACCTAAGCGATTAACCAGTACTAAGCAATGTGTGTGAGGTGCATTGCTCAATGACACTACATACGCGGCCTGACCGAGTATCGAACCCGGGACCGTTCGATTCCAAATCAGACGCTCTACCACTGGACCACGGACGCCACTGTGATTGTAGGCTACATACCTAAATCCCAAAATAACATTTCTGTTCTATATACAACACAAGCTAATTATTTAAGGAATGAATCGCTAGTTAATAATTTCCATCCGGGTATGAACTGCATTGGGCGTGTTTCAAGTATGTGGAGGCCGAAGTCATGTTCGATAACATCAAATACGCCCAATTCATTATGTTCAATGGTACAACGAAAAATATAGCTGCATCATACTTTAAACTATATTGAGTCCTAATTTATCGTGTGTCGGATCTTGGAAATAGATCAGTGTAAACTGCGAATGCGCATGCGCATGCACGTAACGTTGTTTTGTTATGTCCATGTATCCTGGTATATTTATCAAATTGAATAAACTTTGAATGTATGAATGTGTGTTTATAACATTAGTTATGACCTTTGATAATGTCCCAGAAGTAACACATCGGGTGTTATTTAGAATAACAATAATTTGTAATTCAAGTACTATACCATTAATTTGACATAATATTCTCTGTTATATATATTTTATATTAATTGAATTATTGTTTTGCTTTTGTTTTGTCTGGGTGATTTGAAACGTGTCTCCACTCTCAAACTCGGTATCAAGCTTCTGATTGGATTAGCTAAGAGCAACTCTCAGACTCAACAAATCACATTTCTTGAACTCGAGTAGGAGTTCTAAGACCTCAGGCACAGGACACGATAATTGTACGTAATGTACTTACGTTTTGTATAATCATTTGGAATAACTGTAGGTGGAACGAAGACTGCTTTTGGTATGTCTGAAAAGTAAATAGACATTATCAATTGAAATATTTATATTGCTAGAGAAAATATAAACAAAGCCGAAAATGGACCAAAAGCAATATATATTTATAAATTGGTTTACTAAAATTTGACTAGAGAGAGAGGCAACGAGAGACAGAGACATAGAGAGAGACATTGAGGAACATAGACATAGAGAGAGACATAGAGAGAGACATATAGAGAAACATAGAGAACGAGAGGATATATATATATATATAGAGAGAGAGAGAGAGAGAAAGAGAGCGAGAGCGAGCGAGAGATCGATATGGAGAGAGAGGAGAGAGATAGGGGAAGGGAGGTATTGGCAGAGAGGAGCAGGAGGGAGGAGAGTGAAGAGGGAAGACAAACAGGAAAACAGAATAGACATGTACTTACGATTGATAGAGGTGAAGTAGAGACAAAGCAACGTAACCGCCAGACAAGTGTTGATCAACCCGATCTTCATGAACAGGTAGGCATCTAGAATAAAACAGTAACATTATTGGATTATAATTACACGATCACTTTTTATTATTATTCAATCAATCCTGATTATAACGAAGAGTGATGTTGCACACGAACCATGTCTCCGTGGGCTCGAACTTCCGGTTCTAGTGAAAAGATCCTACGGCTTAAACATGTATTGAAAAATAGGTATCGGACAAAAATATTATTAATAGATTTCAGGTGGGTTTTAGAAAATTATATATATTAAATATATTTGTTGTACACTCGCTTATTGCTATTTTACGACTTAGTAAAAATAAACTAGTGTGCGCGCTTTTAGACTTAAAATGTGCATTTGATAATGTGTGGCTTCCAATGAAACAAATGTTATTGACGCTACACTGAATCATGATATAATCATATTATCAAAATGGACTAAACAATTGCTAGTAAAATTTAATCCAGCAAAAAACAGAAGTCATGTTTCTTTCACTATGTAATGCTAATCGTCCAGTTTTATTGTTTGAGAACACGCAGTTAGGTTTCGTAAATCATCACAAACATCTCGGATTTACTTTTAGTGAGGGCGGTACGTGGCATATATCAAACATTACTAATTCTGCTTCAAGAACATTAGGATCAATGAGAATGTTTACATTTAAATTAAAACGCAATACCGTAAATCAAATATACATTTCCTATTTTCGACCCATTTTAGAATATGCCTCTATGGTCTCGGATAGCAGTACATTATATGAAAAGGACTCTATATATTAGAGAAAATTCAAAACGAAGCTACCAGAATTGTTACGGGGCTTACAAGATATGTCTCTATCGACATACCGCTTCACGAAATTGGCTGTAGAAAAATGCAAACATTACTTTTCGTTTATAAACAAACACAGGAAAACATACCAATCTGTTTAACTGTTTATTTCAAACATTCATTGAGGAAACAAACCCATATAGTTTAAGAAGCAGTGCATATTTTATTACTTTAGCAAGGCGTACTGAAATGTATTCGAAATCTATTATACCTTCATCAATCAAATTATGGAATGAACTTGATTTTGATATTCGTAATATAAATAACATGCAGTATTTAAAGGAAAGCTGCAAGAAATCTTTAAGCCGCCAATAGTATCATCATATTTTTAATCTGGAGACCACTGTCAACAGATATATCGTGCTCACATTAGAAATGTTTGTAGCAACCTGAATGCCACTCTGTTTAACAACCATTTACGCGATAACCCAAAATACACGTGTCAGCTCAATGAAAATGAGGATGCGGAACACTATATATTAATAATATATAAATAATGTGTGCTATTCTTCACAAGATGATATTATTTGGGTAAAATAATCATGTTTTAAATTATGTACAGAAACATATGTTTATATTGGACTGTGCTATGCGTTACCCGATGATAGTAGCAGACAATCGTTAGTAGAAGATAGCATTTTTGATAGGTTGACTGAATCTGTTATACATGTCGAAACTATTTCAAACAATGAAAGTAACTCTGCAATTGTTGGCGATTTTAATGCTCGTACTTCAACATTACATGACTATGTAACGTATGATAATTTACTTGTTTCTGATATGGATATACTGCCTGATGAATATCAAACATATGCGGTATCTATACAAAGGTATTCTCAAGACAAAGGTCATATAAATAACAATGGGCGTATGTTACTTGATTTCTGTTAACAATCGGGTTACCGAATTGTAAATGGCAGGAAAGGAAATGATTTTAATATCAATTTGGTAAATTTTCTTTTGTTAACAATAGAGGTTGTAGTGTTATAGATTATTTACTTTGTAAATCAGAAATGTTTGAATATATCGAGAGCTTTAATATACATGATCCAAATATAGTTTCTGATCACTGTCTTATGACGGTGTCGTTCGTCTTTAATTGTGCTACACACACTGTACCTTGTGTTGACTCTGCACAAGAAGCAGAAAGTCTTAGCTACAAGTACACGTGGAACAATGATTTGAAAATGCAATATATCGATAATTTAAATACGGAAGAAAACGTACACTATATTAACGAATTGTCAGAAGATATATTATTGTCAACATCAAGTAATGACATAGATTCTTGTATTGATAAGTTAGAAGTTATGTTTAACAATGTATCTTCATCATTTGTTACAAAGATCAATATTGATCAATCAAATGATTGTTGTGAGAATAACCAACCATGGTTTAATGATGAATGCTATGAACAGAAATGTATATTTTTAAGATGTTTAAATATGTACAACGATTGTAGAAATGATATTAACAAAATAATTATGGTTAAAGCAAGATCTGTTTTCAAAGCAACATTAAGAAAATGTAGATATTACTTTGATAAAGAAAAAACAAATAAACTTATAAATCTCAGGAATACAAACGCCCGTCTATACCGGAATTTGTTGAATGATGTATCAGGTGTAAAGAAATCAAATATATCTTTGTCATCATTCGAAACATATTTTAAAGCTATACATAACCCAGGCGATAGATTTTTTCACGCCTAGTGAAGAAATATTGTATTTCATTGAAAGATATGAAGATAATGAATTTAAAGTTATGTTTGAGGAATTATATATTTTAATTACAACAAGTGAACTAATTTTAGCAATTAGACAGTTGAAACATAGTAGGTCTGGTGGATCGGATTTATTAATTAATGAATTCTTCAGTGTGGGTAAAGATGTTCTAGTTCCAATTTTGTATTCTTTATTTAACAAAATATTTCAAATAGGTTACTTTCCATGTAGATGGTCCGAAGGTTATGTAATACCGTTACATAAGAAAGGAAGTATCAATAACGTTGACAATTATAGAGGCTTAAGCAGCTTGGGAAAACCTTTCACCCATATTATCAATAATAGATTGAAGTCATGGGCAGAAGACTATACTGTATATGTTGAGGTTCAAACCGGTTTCAGGCCTAATATGAGCACGGTAGATAATGTTTTTGTTTTAAATGGTCTGATTTCACACTTTCTAAATCAAGGGAAGCAACTCTATGCACTGTTTGTAGACTGTACAAAGGCTTTTGAATATGTCGTACGTGGACATTTATGGTACAAATTGATACAATTGGGATTAAGAGGAAATATATTAAATAGTGTTAAATCTATTTATGAGTCTGTTAATTTGAGCGTTAAATATTGTAATACACTTAGCCAGGAATATACATGCCTACTTGGGTTTCGACAAGGAGAATGTTTATCTCCCTTTTTATTTTCGATATTTATAAATGATTTGGAAGACATGTTCATAAACAGCAAAATGGAAGGTGTTGATATAAATATGTTTAAGATTTTCTTGTTATTGTATGCTGATGATATTGTGATATTTGCAAATTCAGCAGAACAATTACAACGATGTATACATATATTGAATGATTATTGCAATATATGGAAACTTAAGGTAAATATTGCAAAAACAAACGTAATGATATTTAAGAAAGGCGGTTCCATACCACGTAATACTGTGTTTTATTATGAAGGTGAAACGATTGAAATTGTTAAAGCATTTACATATCTTGGTATTGTATTCACTAGTGGTGGATCTTATAGTACGGCACAAAGTACTTTAGCAGGCCAGGCACAGAAAGCAATATATAAGCTAAATCAATATTTATATAAATTTACCTACATATCGCCAAAGCATAAGTTAGAACTATTCGATAAGTTAATATCGCCTATTTTAAACTATTGTAGTGAGGTATTAGGTTTTGCAAAGGATCTATCTATTGAACGTATACATTTGCAGTCTTGTAAGAAATTATTAGGTGTTAAAAAAACCACACAAAATGACTTCATATATGGAGAGTTGGGACGTACATCGTTCAAAACAATACACATGTTTAATGTATTAAAATATTGGTTGACAATTCTCCAACTGAGTAAGAATAAATATGTGTTTATTGTATATACTATGTTAACAAGGGATTTCGAACTTCACCCACGCAGAACAAATTGGTGTTCACAATTAAAAGATTTATTATGTTCACTTGGTTTTGTAGATGATTGGATCTTCCAAGGAGTTGGTAATATTGATATGTTTCTGTACTTAGTTAAACAGAAGTTAAATGACCAGTTTATACAAAATTGGAATGCAAGGTTAACTGACTCTAGTAGAGCATTGTTTTATAGGAATATTGCTTCTTTCAAATATCAATTATACCTAGATTGTTTTAGTGTAAATAAATGTTGTCAAGCTCTAACACGATTAAGAGTCTCCTCTCACAGGTTGCATATTGAGTGGTCTAGACCTGAACGCACACCAATTGATGAAAGAAAATGTACCGTATGCAACGTACTGGAAGACGAGTACCATTTTATTATTGAGTGTAGAATATATTTAGATATCAGGAAGCTGTATATACAAAAGAAATATTGGTGTAGACCAAGCATGAACAAATTTATTGAGCTTATCACTTCAGAAAACAAAAATGTAATTAGGAAATTTGGACTGTTTATTTATAGCGCATTTTCTATTAGAACTACTCTTTTGTATGCTAATTAGATACACTGTTTGGAAGTGGACACCGGATAGAGACGGGATTTCCCTGAGTTATGTAATCTTTATGTTTCGTTTCGATAAAGGTTAACTTGAATGTGGTATCCGATTGTTCGATATGATGGTATGTAATTATTTTAGTGAGTAGTAGTCCTGGTTTAAGATCTTGTCAGATTACTGTCTACAAAATATATCTTAAGTATTCTATATAGACATGATACAACACTGTGCTTATTCCGGGGAGGGGGTCACAGGTGTAGCGGGAGCCACGTAGGTAGGGATAGACCCCATCAACGGACCGGCTACACTCTGTGATGCACTTTTGAAAGTAAGCACAGTGTTTCGTATGTCATTTTCTTCATTTTTAAACCATATATGAACTGATGGTTATATAGATACAGTTGATTGTGTGTTATAGATCAATGTATATAATGTAAATTTATTGTATTATAATTTGACGTCTGCACAAAATGTTTGGCAAAGGCACTAAAATAAAACATTTATTTATTTACTTAATTAATAAAAAACCTAAGGATAATATTTCGTTTATACATTTACTTACCATGCATGTATGACATATATGCGTATACATATATACTATCGGGTAAGGTATATATGCATGTACATTGTATTATACACGCAAATAATTAAATCATATTGGAAAGACTATTGCACTAAATATGTCTATTTTCGTTTAAAATGAAATAAATAAAATTGCATAAAGCTCAAATGATTTTGGGGTATAAAATTACAGGGCCTTCTCTTTGTTTTGTACGATGATCTGTTTTATTATGTGTGTTGTGTAGATTGTCACTACAATATGTAGTTTCACTGTTCGCTATCTCTATCATGCATATGTTTTGACCTCATGGGCATTTTAGTCTGTCTATTTCGTTGTATATTTTCTGTAAATCAAAGGCGCTTACTATTCAGAAGCACACGTACACATCACCCTTTAAGCACAAGAAAACTACTATTTGGTTTCGAAAAATTAACGCACGAAGAACATGAGTATATTTTCAAACAAGTTCAAACTTATATTAATTCTACAAGGCGCTTTGAGCACAGACATACCTAACTATATTATAAAGTTATGCTGTTCTCTTGGGAGGATGTTTGCCTGGATGAGGCTGCGGGTTTGGCTGACTGGGGACATTGTACGGACGGTGTGGCACTGGGAACATTGTGAATGTTGCGAATTGCATTTCCTAATGCTTTTCATTTTTGTGCACCTTTTTCATATCCATTATTATACCCCTTAATTGTAATAAAAAATTAGTCTCTTAATTGTAATGATCTGATATTATATTCAGTCTCTTTGTAAATTACAATCTAGTATGTTGGGGCGGGCCGAAACTAATGTTGTTAAAACTTTAACATTTTGCTTCTCCATATATATACATACTGATAATGTTTGTACCATATATCTTATTTAATTCATCTGTAACATGTTTGTACATTTGAGTTGTATTGTACATTGAATATAAAGAATGCAATAAAATATGATTAAACTAAATATTGGTGTTTTCCTTCCTTAATGGTTCTCGAATTACGTCTTCAAAGTTGCACATGTTCATAATATTTTAGAAAAATCGGCACAATCTTAGCAAGACATGGGCACACATGATTAGTTTCACATGACCTTGAAATGTCAACCTCAAGGTCACGGGGTTATGCTTATTTTAGAGGTCATAAGAGTATAGCATGCATGCCTAGTTTACTATATACATCATATATAGACGTCGGTGCATTCGTCTTTGAATCCAAGATTGATTCCAAGATTGACTCCCTATGCTGCAGGATTCGACCCAACACCGAACACGACATCATAGACCGCTACATAGGTTGATAACCTGATCAATCTTTCGATAGTGCCACGATCATTTTAACGGGCCCATTTCCAATCAGATCCAAGCGGTCTTGACCACCCTGTAGACGTGGGTTCGATCCCGATCATTATGGCTAGTAATCGATATTGTTATTGGGACAAAGGTGGCCCCTTCCATACACGGACACATACAAACAACAGGGTGCAGTATCGACATCTAGATTTCTAGAGTGAATATCAGGCTACCTGTCCATGTACTCTTCCAAGTTCTAGATGGTCCCTAGAGGTTGTTTGTCGAGAGTTAATGCTGTGTAATACTTACAATACATTGACGGTACTGTCAACGTAACGTAATGTAACACCAGTATTGTGCTTAACGTCACACTACTTAATATTGAGATTGAAATAATATATTCTGGGGTTACATTGCTAAATAATATTTCTAAATAAAGTAAACCAACTACTCACCCATTTTGTGGCTCATTAGGTCAACGCGCTGCTTACTTGAGCTAGTCACCAATGCGTCTTAAAATAATATACTAGACAACACAAGACAGCATACACGTCTTATTCTCAAATTCACCCAACACCAACCAGCCCTTAATTTAAAACCAGCACACAGTCTGTATATATATATATAGAGAGAGAGTAAGATGTATATCCGTTTGTTAAATCAATTTATATATCCACAGTAATCAAGATCAGTATCAGGTGGTGATTACTATCTATGATAACAATATGTCATCCAGTCTATTAAAACACACGTTTATAATCAAATACAATGGCAATGTGATGATCAAATTATTGATATGTTTGTAATATATTTCATACTCTAACAAAATATATCAATATACCTTTCTTTTCTAGTATTTTAATGGTAAAAGGTAGGCAAATGAAATGAGAAACTAAGGATATTCATCCTTCACAATACATCGTAATCGATTTCGACGTAATGCAACAGTATTTACATGTGGAGGTTGGGGAATAAGAACAACAACAATGTCTAGGTTATATTAGCGCGCTCGCTTCTCACCAATGCAACCCTGGTTCGATCCTCGGACCGGGAAGTATGTGAGACGGTACGGTGGTCGCAAGATCGGACAGGTGAGTTTTCTCCGGATACTCCGGTTTCCTCCCACACGAATGACCACATTTACGCTTTCATCAGCGCCAACGAGAGTGATTAATATAAGTTGTTAAAACTTGCTTCGCAATCGTTGTAAAATAGATAAATGTTTAAAAGCCATAGGTGAGTATTCCATCGACACAAGTACGCCTTGTCAGCTACACGAGATACGCATTGCTAATTAAAACAGAATTTGTTCCTTATTTGGACGACCGCAGTTATATTTATGTTATATTTCGGGTTTTACGCCTGCATCAGCACCATTTCGGGCTATATCGCCGGCGGGCAGTTTACCTAACAACACCTTTCCTGGGCAGGCTCCAGCGGTTAACCAGTACTTGGGTGCACCAACATCCGTAACAAACGGCCAACCTTTTCATATAAATGAGACACGGCCTGAGCGGGGCTCGAATCCGTGACCATCAGTGATGATAGGTTACAGTGGTATACATTATACAAGTCAGCGACCTTAACCACTCGACCACGGAGGCGGACGCCGACCACAGTCTGTCTAGTCCAACACATTGACACGTATGTACACTGACACGTGTGTGCATGGACATGTTTATACATTGACACGTGTGCACATTGACACATTTGTACATTGACACATTTGTACATTGCCACGTATGTATATTGCCACGTATGTATATTGACATGTGTGTACATTGACACGTTTGCACTTGCCTGGTGTGTACGCTGAAACATGTTTACAATAACACGCATGTTTAGCTGTTATTGCCATGTTCTACGTTACCTTGATAGTGTATTTTATCTGTACGTTCAGAATGATGTTGAGGTTCTACCCGGGTGTCCGTCCGTGCGTGAAACACTGCTAGGACATACACCCGGGGTCTTCCTCCATCAATACTAGCTGGAGAGCCGATATATGACCTAAGTTGTCAGTTCGACTTTAAACCACCAAAGGAAACATTTAGTCACATGCTCTATAATTATAGTGTTTTAATTACTCTATAGTATAACATTCTGCTAACGTGCTTTACGGCACATCGAAAATCTATACATTATGTGTAGCATACTAGAACACTCACATGCACGTATATATTTTGTGAACAGCTGAGGGCGAAATGCAAATGTGAGGTTCGACGTTTTCCGTTTCAAGATTTTCCGCAGCACGTGAAAATAAAACAGAATTATGCGTGGAAACCAATCATTATACAGGTAAATATGAGGGGTGATTAATAAATCCTGATATAGAACAAGTATATAAGAGGGTTGATCAATGAATCACGAAATAAAACATGTACATAGGAGGGGTGATTAATTAATTCTGATATAGAACAAGCATATAAGAGGGTTGATCAATTAATCACGGAATAAAACAGGTAAATAGGAGGGTTGATCAATAAATCACGGAATAAAACATGTACATATGAGGGGTGATTAATACATTCTGATATAGAACAAGTATATAAGAGGGTTGATCAATGAATCACGAAATAAAACAGGTAAATAGGAGGGTTGGTCAATAAATCACGGAATAAAACATGTACATAGGAGGGTTGATCAATAAATCACGGAATAAAACAGGTAAATAGGACGGGTGATTAATAAATCCTGATATAGAACAAGCATATAGGAGGGTTGATCAATAAATCACAGAATAAAACAGGTAAATAGGAGGGGTGATTAATAAATCCTGATATAGAACAAGCATATAGGAGGGTTGGTCAATAAATCACGGAATAAAACAGGTAAATAGGAGGGGTGATTAATAAATCCTGATATAGAACAAGCATATAGGAGGGTTGGTCAATAAATCACGGAATAAAACATGTACATAGGAGGGTTGGTCAATAAATCATGGAATAAAACAGGTAAATAGGAGGGTTGATCAATAAATCATGGAATAAATCATGTACATAGGAGGGTTGGTCAATAAATCATGGAATAAAACAGGTAAATAGGAGGGTTGATCAATAAATCATGGAATAAAACATGTACATAGGAGGGTTGATCAATAAATCATGGAATAAAACATGTACATAGGAGGGTTGGTCAATAAATCATGGAATAAAACAGGTAAATAGGAGGGTTGATCAATAAATCATGGAATTAAACATGTACATAGGAGGGTTGGTCAATAAATCATGGAATAAAACAGGTAAATAGGAGGGTTGATCAATAAATCATGGAATAAAACATGTACATAGGAGGGTTGGTCAATAAATCATGGAATAAAACAGGTAAATAGGAGGGTTGATCAATAAATCAATGAATAAAACATGTACATAGGAGGGTTGATTAATAAATCCTGATATAGAACAACCATATAGGAGGGTGGTCAATAAGCCCCGATATAAAGCCACACATGCATGGGATCTAGATAAATGGTTTTGGGTTCAAAATAACTTGCTTAAAGATCTTTTTGATACACCATAGGCATTCCAGGGTCGTAGCCAGGTTTAGAAAATGAAATCTATATTCAGTATTGTTACAAGGCAATCATTTAGAGGGCCCAAAAGGCCTGGCTCTGTTAGGGGGTCTGAGGTCATGGCCCCTGGGAAAATTTTGAATTCGAGATGCTATGAAACGATATTTCCTGCATTCTCAGCAAAGACTGAGCACATATTACGGCTCAGTTTCCCCCCACATTATTTGTCCTACTAATAATAAATGCTAATACAACTAGACTATCCAATCAGCATTTTATGAGAGGGGTTTCGAGGTATTCCCCCAAGATATGTGTGCCCACAAAAACGACTTAAATGAAATTACCGAGCATCTGATTGAGCATCTGATTGTTTTTGAATAGAATCTTTAGAAATGGGGTTTTGTGGGTACTCTACCACCCAAGGAACACCAAAGTCCACCTCTCCCCCAGTATGAATGTTTGAGAAAAACACTGTTATGGTATCTCAACTGTACTGTTAACTGTCCAAGTCTTCAATAGACCTTGTGCAGTCAACAGTGATGTGCAGGCTGATCTGGGTCTATGTTGGTTGCAAATCGTAATGGTACACTTTTACATCAATGTGCGTTTATTGCTAACATAGCTCCTGGAGACTATCCATGGTGCCAATGACATATGAAGTTAGAAGACACGAAACCACCCTAATCACCGTATTGCCCACACATTACATTCTTATGTTCAACTTTCTATATACAGTCTACATTTGTTATGTCAAAGTCGGTTATGTCGAATTCTCCGGTTATCTCGAAGTCCCGTTTCAGATACTATCATTTTACATATAACTGCCTCCGGTTATATTGAATTTCGTAAAGTCAAACTTCGGTTATGTCGAGGTATTTTGATCGGTCCGACGGAATTCGACATAAATCAAAAGTCTCAAAACCCATTTGTATGACATTTATGGTGTATTCCATGAGACTATTCATGCCACCATTTGTATGACATTTATGGCATATTCCAGGAGACTATTCATGCCATCATTTGTATGACATTTACGGTATATTCCAGGAGACTATTCATGCCACCATTTGTATGACATTTACGGTATATTCCAAGAGACTATTCATGCCACCATTTGTATGACATTTACGGTATATTCCAAGAGACTATTCATGCCACCATTTGTATGACATTTACGCTATATTCCATGAGACTATTCACGCCACCATTTGTATGACATTTACGGTATATTCCAAGAGACTATTCATGCCACCATTTGTATGACATTTATGGTATATTCCATGAGACTATTCATGCCGCCATGTGTATGACATTTACGGTATATTCCATGAGACTATTCATGCCACCATTTGTATGACATTTACAGTATATTCCATGAGACTATTCATGCCACCATTTGTATGACATTTACGGTATATTCCTAGAGACTATTCATGCCACCATTTGTAGAAAAATGAGAGTCAAGAGAGACAACTTTGTGGAACCCGATATTATCCAAATTACATTTTCAACACGATATAAAGTAGGTTTAAATTGCTGCGTTTCGAACCTTTAGGGAGTATTCATGGGAAGTAACTGACTAATATTTCGCATTGCTGGCATTAGTGGGTACATTGTTACGGGTGTTAAAAAAGAAAATGGTTAACATTTAAATGATAAACAAGAAAATGGTTAACATTTAAATGATAAAAAAGAAAATGGTTAATATTGTAATGATAAAAAAGAAAATGGTTAATATTTAAATGATAAAAAAGAAAATGGTTAATATTTAAATGATAAAAAAGAAAATGGTTAACATTTAAATGATAAAAAAGAAAATGGTTAACATTTAAATGATAAAAAAGAAAATGGTTAACATTTAAATGATTATTTGAAACAGGTTCAAAAATACAAACTCTCAAATTGGATTACGAACAGAAGACGATAGTAATTTAAAGAAATGTTCGCTGAGCAGTGTAAAATGTAAACTATGTGTATCTTTTTCCCATCTATAGAGTGTATTGATGGAGTTTGGATTCGTGTGGTGGGCTGATTCCTCATTACGTTTCACGACGTCTAATCTCGACAAAGTCATTGCAATGGCGAAGAAGAACAGCATATTGTTTAGGATAACCCAAGACGGTCCGGAGAAATACAGAGTCGCGAAACAATCTGCGAAAGAGACATTCAAATTTCTTGGAGAAGACTTATGTAAATTTAGACATTTAGGTGAAGCTTTAGGTGGTACCGTCTTAGTTTATTTAGACTCGGTAAGCAAAGTTCGAATTAACGCTTGGGTATCTTGTGCTCTCAACAAAGAATGCATGGCGCCTGTTCCGCCAGAAACATCCTTATTCTGTGATAGTAATAATGAACTTGACCATCGATGTCACCGTTATGACCAATCAGTGCTCAGTATACTGGTACGTCGTATTTATCATGCGCACAACAGTTACCCGTTTACTGATCTCATGGCCAATGTGACAGTTTTTAGATCAAATATTATGTCATATCTCGACATATGTGAACAACCACCTGCATGGCACTGTTATTTATGAAGATTTTTGTGTAACGTACGTTTCGATACCATTACTGTAGGAAAGCACATTACTTCCGGAAAAACATGGACATACTTCGGCTTCGATGCAATACTTGGCAACTCCGCTACGCAGATATCACTAAGGGTGGTTACAAGTGTGTGGATGTGTGATGCTGGGCGCTCGGCAAATAGTGACCGCATAAGCTTATGTTTGTGAAAATATAAAATGCAAACTTGTATTCACGCTATACAGAGTCCCGTGTCCCTACACAATATGGTACTTGACAACTCCGCTACGCAGATATCACCAAGGGTGGGATAAAAGTATGTGCATGTGTGATGTTGGACGCTCGGCAAATGGTGACCGCATAAGTTTTAAATTTTGAATATATAAAATGCAAACTTGTATTCACGCTATATACGAGTCCCTACACAAGATGTGACTGTTGAACAGGTAGCGTGAAGGTGGTCAATGTGGGTACAGGTACCACTGAAACAAGAAATTCATTCCAAAGAGCAATCAGCCACGACAAGAACGAATATGGACAAACATTATGTTTAATTTAAACATATTTTATTCATCAATAATTACATCATGTTGTAACATTAATATACAAGAAAGTCCGCCTCCGTGGTCGAGTTCTTAAGGTCGCTGACTTGTATACCACTGTAACATACCATCACTGATGGTCACGGGTTCGAGCCCCAATCAGACCGTGTTTCATTTATATGACACAGTTGGCAGTTTCTTACGGAGGTTGGTGCACCCAAGTACTGGTTAACCACTGGAGCCTGCTCAGGAAAGGCGTTGTTAGGTAAACTGCCCGCCGGCGATATATCCCAAAATTGGTACTGATGCAGGCGTAAAACCCGAAATATAACATAACATATAATATACAAGAACAGATGGATTAAATCGAAAATTAAACCCTTATTTAGATTTTCTCCATGACATACATATACATCGTTTTCGGCACACCTCTCTGGAATTAAATATACGTGATTTGCTTCAGAGACGGGCTCGTGGGTTCGGATCTTGGCGTGGTGTGGGTGAACAACATGCGGAGTTGTGAGATACATGTATCAATCTAAGCATTATTTTTATAGGTTTGTCTTTTCTCTCTAATCCTTCGAGTGATTTTTATTTTTCATTCTATTTTGCGTACTCTTTTCAGTAATGAAACTCAGTCATTTAGTTTAATCACACGTTCAGCTTGACTTACTGATTTACCCAATTTGTTTAAATCTTCTTAGTGTATACATATTTAAGTTAGTTCGTTTGCGACATAACTTATATTACTCACTATTGAGACCTCATTCCTGATGGAATCCATCGACCCGTGGGAGAGAGAAGAGGTATGTGGAATTTAAATGCCTTGCCTATTTCGCATCTGAAGCGAACGTACAACCACTGCGCTACCACGACTTCCACAAATCTAATCTCACGACTTCCACTAAATCTTCTTGTGTAAGTGTTTGATAAAGGATGATCAATTGCGCAGTCATCATATGGTGTAAACGACGGATAAAGTCGGTCCTAACACCGTACCATGGCGGACGCCAAACGTGACAGAAGACGCGCGAGATGCAGCACCGTCTATTACTACTAGTTGTTTTCGATCTCTGAGGAATTCATTCACAAATGACAGAATGTTATCCCGGATTTTATATTAAGATAACGTTACTGTTAGCCGTGCGAAACCTTATCAAAGGCTTTCGCAAATCTAATATAGCATATATCAAGATGTTTTGCAATAACATCTGTTATATGAATAAGTGATATGTGTGTTCAAAATTCGTTCGGGTTTTCTTGAAGAATATTATTATCATGCTTCTGGTTCATAATTTGTGAAATATGTTCTAATGTAACATAGTTACCTTTTGCCTTGCGCCTATATACATGTGTAGTGGTTAATTACCTTATGTTTTGATGACTTTCTTAATTTAATTATTTAAACATGTATGATTATATTATAGGACAACAGTCTTTTCAGTGTGTGTGTCCTTTGTTGGGGACATCTGATATACATGTCTGCACTTGATAAAATGGATGGCGGAAATCCATTGTTTGGATCACGCGACCATCATATGGGATTTCGCCAGACATGTGGTGGTAGAGTGCTTACTAAGCAGCGTACACACAATGAATTGACTGGTGCAAGCCGGAATTAATGCATGGTTTACAGAGGTTTGCACTCTCTCTGGCAGTAGACACGAACTGGGGTCACAGGGTCATGGAAACGCATGATCGTGTGATCAAGTCTATTTGATATTCCATGCCAAATTGTCAACAATTGGAAAGCTAAATGAATTTGATTAGTTAAGAGAATTGTGGGCAGAGCTTATAGCTCTCCTCACAATTGTCTATAAAACCATCTCGGACAGCTTTGGCAGGGAGTGAGCCTGGTTGGTTACTATTGAGACTAGCGTCTCTGTGTTGGTTATAATGTCGGCTCTTAGATGTAATTAAATACTATTAAGACTTTGTTGTTGCTGTGATTACGTCCGGAGAGCCTCGCTGAGTCCACATCGTAACACTAACATCTTTGAAATACTAACTGTCAATGAAACGGATCTATAGTTCGATGGTTTTATTCTATTATTATGAATATTGATGCTACCTTTGCGCAGTCCGAATTTCTGATGTATCATGTGACCGTTTGTTATAAATTACTTCTGCCTGAGTGTCGTTCAGTAAAGAGAGTGGCATTTTCTCATATTCACTTACAATTTTAACAATCGGCATGTTACACTATTTAATGTAATATTAATATTGGTCATTTATTGATGCGGTTATATTCCTTTTATTTTATGCTAATTGATGTAATACAGTGTTCTATCAGTGAGATATAATCCCAATCACTCACTGTATATCACTCACTGTATTTTGCCGAACTACTTTTTATTATCTCCCTTCCCAATACACTATTCTTGCACCTGACAACTGACAATGTCTCGAATTTTGTCACTGCAAATTGTAACAATAAATCCAATAAATGTTTTCATGTATTTTTCCTCGATTCAACTTTAAATTCAAGATGGCGGAATATTTGTGTATCAACTCACGACGTATAGTCGTCAATGTATTCATACGCGTAAAAACACGACGGCCAGCTATTTTAATTTCTTAATTTTTTGTTTGTTTTTCACCAATTAGCATAAAATAAAAAGAAACTTTGTTTGTTTTGAGTGAATATGGAATATATCTCACCTCGAAGTGAGAACATTTTCATATTTTCACTCGCGCAACGCGTTCGTGAAAATATTTTAAATTTTCTCATTTCTCAGTGAGATATATTCCATATTCACTCAAAACAAACAAATATCCTCTATTTATCCTGTTGGTTTTGTAAGTATTGTAGGTTTTCCATTGTGCTTAATACCGAGAAGAATTGTTCGTTTAATAATTCAACCTTTTCTGGTAAACATTCAGCTATTTTGTTATTAACATTTTAGTGTTCTAATATACAACGGTAATTTCCAGATTCAAACAATCTATTGATTAATGGAGCGTATGCCTGCATGCTAGGAAGTATTCACGAACTCTTTCGTTTCCTGACATGTTAACTTTATTATAGAGTCTGTGTTGTTTCCTATTCATTGCTTTTGTTTTTATTCATCCGATGTATATCAGGGTTTCCATTCGGTGTCTGTTATTGAATACATGTATTCTTAGTTGCAGTTGCAATGATAGTGTGTGTAATGTCATTCCAGTTAATATCTACTGGTTTAAAGCAAGGGGGTCTTTTGAAGTAACTGTCTATAAAAATGGACACAACTTTCCGGATGTTAACCGTTTGAAGTAACTGTCTAAAAAATGGACACAACGTTCCGGATGTTAACCCTTTGAAGTAACTGTCTATAAAAATGGACACAACTTTCCGGATGTTAACCATTTGAAGTAACTGTCTATCAAAATGGACACAACGTTCCGGATGTTAACCCTTTGAAGTAAGTAACTGTCTATAAAAATGGACACAACTTTCCGGATGTTAACCCTTTGAAGTAAGTAACTGTCTATAAAAATTGACACAACTTTCCGGATGTTAACCCTTTGAAGTAAGTAACTGTCTATAAAAATTGACACAACTTTCCGGATGTTAACCCTTTGAAGTAAGTAACTGTCTATACAAATGGACACAACTTTCCTGATGTTAACCCTATCAGCTTTGTTTGAAGACGTTGATCATTACTTCCGGAAATACCCGGAGAGACGAAACAATGACGGACAATAAACCTTCCTTCCGGTATACCGTGCACATAGAAGAACCAGAGGAGATTCTGGATACCGGTTGCCAATATGAGCGACGCCTCCTGAAGATATTAGTCATTTTAGATTTTGGAGGATAATGCAATGATACAGACAGAGACCCATTCTAGAGTCTCCGGTAAAGCACCGACATGAGACCTCGTTTTAAAGTCCCATCTGAAAGACTGTTAATGTTATTATGGTCAGACGGTGGATCGAACCTGCGATCCCTGGATTACCAGTCCAGCGTGATAACCACTGTACAACATATCCATCTGTACAGTAACAACAACAATAAATTTGAAGCAATGATATGTTTCTATTTGCCTGTTTTCAGCCTTATTATACTCAGCTACATCCGTACGCCTTAGTAAATATTCCTGATAATCGAACAACTTCACGCAAATAATCGATACAATATTTTCATTTTTATCATTGGATATTGCTAGTACATATTAAGCATTATATTGATCTAAGCAATTGATTTCAACAAATAATGCATGAACACAAACAAGATGTGTATTTCCAATGTATATTACAAGCTGTCAATGTCATGCTTCGACCAATCAGAATCCTTTCAGGTGTTACTAAACGTGTTGATATGTAAGAATATATGGCATGGCAGTATTACACTGAATACAAGTTATGTGATAAATAATGTTACCGGGTAGCATAGCTTCCCCTTTAAATATATATATATAGATAGATGGTGTAGTCCTATTGTTCCCACTTAAATACAATAAATAATGTTACCGGGTATTACAGCTTCCCCTTTAAATATATATATATATATATGGTGTAGTCCTATTGTTCCCACTTATATAAAATAAATAATGTTACCGGGTAGTACAGCTTCCCCTTTAAATATATATATATAGATAGATTGTGTAGTCCTATTGTTCCCACTTAAATACAATAAATAATGTTACCGGGTATTACAGCTTCTCCTTTAAATATATATATATATGGTGTAGTCCTATTGTTCCCACTTATATAAAATAAATAATGTTACCGGGTAGTACAGCTTCCCCTTCAAATATATATATATATATAGATTGTGTAGTCCTATTGTTCCCACTTATATAAAATAAATAATGTTACCGGATAGTACAGCTTCTCCTTTAAATATATATATATATAGATGGTGTAGTCCTATTGTTTCCACTTATATAAAATAAATAATGTTACCGGATAGTACAGCTTCTCCTTTAAATATATATATATATATAGATTGATGGTGTAGTCCTATTGTTCCCACTTATATAAAATAAATAATGTTACCGGATATTACAACTTCCCCTTTAAATATATATATATAGATTGTGTAGTCCTATTGTTCCCACTTATATAAAATAAATAATGTTACCGGGTAGTACAGCTTCCCCTTTAAATATATATATATATGGTGTAGTCCTATTGTTTCCACTTATATAAAATAAATAATGTTACCGGGTAGTACAGCTTCCCCTTTAAATATATATATATATATATATGGTGTAGTCCTATTGTTCCCACTTATATAAAAACGGGTGTGGGACGGATATACATGCACACAGAGAGACAGAATGTGTTTAAGAGTGTCTAAGATCAAATACAATCAAACGGACGGACAGACAGGCAGACAGACAGCAACTATATATATACATACCATGAACCTGTAACCACCAACAACAAGACTTTGTCCACCGTGTTTGTTGCGGACAAACTCAATTTGAACTTGTACATTTGCCATAACTTTAAGTTGTATGCATATGACATATATGTCTATTGGACAACAGCAAGTGGGAATAAAAGGATTAAACCATATATATATATTATGGATACTAGGTGGTGAGTTCCACTATCTGTTTAAATGTCCTTACTTTAATGTTTCTCGGAAGTCGCACCTTCGAAATTACTACTACCAAAGACCCAATACTGTCAAGTTTCGACAGAGAATTATTCAATATTAGCTCAATCCAAATTCATTCAGCAATTAGCACTATTATCCCCACAGATTATGGCCACTTTCAGGAGAACCTAATCTACCAATTTCCCTCAGAATCATACTATCGCACTAAATTACCATTAATTACTACATCTATTAACGTTAACAAACTTACCCCTCACAGGCCCCCTCACATTTACTAATGTCCGTAGATATATAACAAACATACCCCTCACAGGCCCCCTCACATTTACTAATGTCGTAGATATATAACAAACTTACCCCTCACAGGCCCCCTTTGCATTTACTAATGTCCGTAGATATAAAACAAACATACCCCTCACAGGCCCCCTCACATTTACTAATGTCCGTAGATATATAACAAACATACCCCTGACAGGCCCCCTCACATTTACTAATGTCCGTAGATATATAACAAACTTACCCCTCACAGCCCCCCATTGC